>CM019148.1:161281909-161518927 GCA_009733165.1 Naja naja | reverse complement strand
TCTAGTAACTGGGCCAGTGGTGGGATTCAATTTTTTACTACTAGTTCTGTGAGTGTGGCTTGGTGGGCATGGCAGGGGAAGGTTACTGCAAAATCTCCATTCCCTCCCCACCCCACTAACCTGCTTTCCAGCTCCATTCCTGTGCAGGGCAATAAAGAAGACCCAGCTGATCAGCTTAGACTCGGGAGGCAGAGAATAGATGGGGCAGGCCAGAGGTGGTAGTTGATGGTTCTCCAACTACTCAAAATTTCCACTACCGCTCTCCAGAACTGGTCAGAACCTGCTGAATAACAGCTCTTTTTTTCCCCAAAAAGTTTTTTTTTTTTTTAGTTTTACATCTCTTCACGAGCAACATGATTCCAGATTATAACACTTGTACATAGTCATACTTTCATTTCCATCAATCTTATATAATATCATCTCATATCATTATCCATTTCACTCATCTTGAAATAAGTTTCCATTTCATATTTCAATTCATTAATTCAATATCAATATCATTCCATCCACATAAATTTTCAATTTCCATTTTCAGCCTACCATCTATTTTATTTTACATTACACATCATTATTATCCTTAATTTTCTAAGTTTATATATAATAAACAATCTAAAAAGAGTAAAATTAAAATAAAGCCACAATATTTTAGATCCCATGGTATATCCTCTCAATCTATTAATTTAATAATTTTTCATTCCCCTATTTTAATCATAATAAAATATTCTCATTATATACTTCTAGTATCCATTAAATAATCAACTGTATATTTTATATATATATATTTTAAAGCATCCTCCAAAAAATAGCTAAAATAACTTAATATGTCTCATTTATCTTATAATCTTTTCTTATAATCTTTAATAATCATGTTTTTCTTCCTTTTCCACTTAGCCAAAGTTTATCTATATATTTTAATACATTTCCATCCCTTGTTTTAATCCTCCAAAGAAAGGGTTCATAACAGCATAATTCACATACAGTTATATATATATAGTTATACAATCCTAAAATAATTCCCAGCAAGTTTTAAACTAAATATCAATATACATTCCCATGTGGTCCCCTTATACCATCCCTAACCCTTATGTTTAAATCTTCGGCTTACATTTCTTTTTAATTTTAGCCAGCTTTCCTTTTCTAAGTTTCCTCAGTCTTTCTTCTTCTTCTTTTTCCTTCTAGTATTCTTTATTTCCCTCTGCCTGTCAGCCATATTTCCCCCTCTTTTCAGTTCTCTTCTTTGAGGTTTCTTCTTATATAATTCTTCTTCTTCTTAGTCTTGGGAGCCTTATCTCTCTTTCATTTGTTGTCTCTGTTGTCAATGTCTCTTTTTTATTTATTTATTTATTATTGGGACTTGTATGTCAGCCCCATCTCCTAAGACTTGGGCTGCTCACAACTAAAAACAGCAACAACAATAAATAGATTAAGAAAGAATTAAACTAAACAAGCCCCAAAGAGAATATAATTACAAAGAATACAAAAATAAAACCACCCTACCCAAAGGGTCACAGCCCGGATTGGTCAAACAACCAGGTCTTCAAGTCATGGCGAAGGTGCGGAGGTCAGGGGCCAGGCGGAGCTCCAAGGGAAGTTGGTTCCAGAGGTCGGGGCCGCAGCTAATAGGCTATCGTTGGGGACCGCCAACCGCATTGGCTGGCCGACGGACCCCAAGGAGTCCTTGTCTATGTGCTGCACAGGGCAGTTAGTATTCGATGTCGGCAGGAGTCGCCCTTAAATATTGAGGACCCATGTCATGAAGGACTTTGTATGTTAAAGTTAAAACCTTGAATCTCACCCGAGTGCAACTAGCAGCCAATGCAGGCAGCGAGCAGGGGGGTAACATGGGAGAACCGAAACTCCCATCACCACCCGCCGCCACGATTCTGCACCAGCTGCAATCTCCGGATGGTATGCAAGGGCAGTCCTAAATAGAGAGCGCGCAGTAGTCGAGTCTGGAGGTAACAAGGGCATGAGTAACTGTGCGCAGGGCATCCTGGTCCAGAAAAGGGCATAGTTGGCGAACTAGGCAGAGCTGGGCAAAGGCCCCCTGGCAACGCCCCCCACCTGCTCCTCCAACCGAGCCATACATCCAGGAGGACCCCAGATTCCACGCCTCCATCCACAGGGGTAACACCACACCCCCTATGGTTAATGATGGACATTCCAGACTGGGCTGGGATGCCAGTATGCACAGCCACTCAGTCTTGGCCGGGTTGAGATGAAGCAGCTTCCGCCATCCAGATCCGCATCGCATCCAAACACTGGGTCATCAGGAGAGGGCATCACCAATCTGGTTCGGGTGGAGATGTACAGCTGGGTGTCATCTGCACTGATGGAAACTCACCCCAAACCACGGATGATCTCACCCAGCTGCTTCATATAGATAAATAGCAGAGGGAGAGGGACCCCACAGGAGCACCCACCAGGTCACCCTGTCCTCCTCCTGCCAGTACCACTATGACGCCTCCGAGAGGTAGGAGGTGAACCACTGAAGTACAGTGCCCCCATACCCAACCCCCGAGGCGTGCCGCAGAAGGATACCATGGTCGATGGTATCAAAGCCGCTGAGAGGTCTAATAGGACCAGGACAGAGGAAAACCCCTGTCCCGAGCCCTCCAGAGATCATCCATCAGTGCCACCAATGCCATCTCCATGCTGAAACCAGGTCGAAGCCCAATTGATAGGATCCAGGTAGTCCGCTTCATCCAGGAAAGTGGAAACTGCCGAGCCACCACATTTCAACAACCTTCGCAAAAAGCGAAGGTTGGAGACTGGACTAAAGTTGTCTAACACGGTCGGGTCCAGGGCAGGCTTCTTCAGGAGGGGTCTCACCACCGCCTCCTTCAAGGTGGAGGGAAAAACACCTCCCTTAATGAAGCGCTGACAACTGCCCGAGCCAACAGCAGTGACCTCCCTGGCATAAGCCAGCCAGGAAGGGCACGGTCCAACAAACATGTGGTGGAACTCAGGCGCCACATAATCCCATCCACTTCATACTCGGAAACAGGATCGAACTCATCCCAGAACACAGTGGCCAGACTGCCTGTACCCTGTTCCTCAGACCACTGCAAATCAGAAGTCAACCCGCTCCGAATTCGAGTGATCTTATCCGACAGATATTGACCAAACTCCTCAGCCCTTCCTCGCAACGGGTCTGCCCCCTCCTCTGGACAAAGGAGAGAGCGGGTAACCCGAAACAGGGCAGCTGGGCAGTTATCTGCGGACGCTATGAGGGCGGAGAGATAAGACCTTCTCGCCGCTCTCATAGCTACCAGGTAAGTCCTAATATGGGCTCTTAGCTGGGCTCGATCAGCCTGGGAGTGGGTGGACCTCCACCTGCTCTCTAAGCCTCCCGATGGCGCTTTCATCTCCGAGCTCCTCTGAATACCAAGGAGCCATCCGATCCACGACGTGTGAGGGGTCGATGGGGACAACCCTGTCGAGGGCATCTGACGCGGCCTGTTGCCAAGCTGCCACAGATCCTCGACAGAGCTGTGGGCAAGGGAAGGGGAAGGAGCCCCAGTTCCGCCTGGAACCACTCAGGGTCCATAAGGCATCTGGGGCGGAACCATCTAAGTGGCCTCATCCCAGCAGTGGGGGCGCCTGTTGGAAGACCAGCTGTAGGAGATAGTGATCAGACCATGGAACGGGCAGAGCCGAAAAGTGGCTTGCCCTCTGTCACTACGCCACTGCTCAAAGACAAAAACTAGGTCAAGAGTGTTTCCTCCCTCATGAGTAGGGCCCTGAATTAATTTGTCAGGCCCATGGCTTCCATGGAAGCCATGAATTCCTGGGCCAATCCCCATACCCCCCCAGGGAGGGCAAGTTGAAGTCCCCCAGGACTATAAGGCCCGGGAACTCCACCACCACCCCTGAGAGGACGTCAAGAAGCCCAGGCAGGGCTGCTGTCACACAGCTGGGAGAAAGGTATGCAGCAGCAAGCCCACCTGACCATTAGGCCCCCACCTCAGGAGGAGGGTCTCACTTCCGCCTATCTTTGGAACAGTGACCTCCCTTGGAAGCAAGGTCTCCCTAATAACCACAGCCACCCCACACCCCCTTCCCTGGGCCCGCCAGTGCACAACCCAAAACCTGGAGGGCATTCAACCAGAGGGACACCACCCTCTGGGCCCAACCAGGTCTCGGATACAAGCCAGGTCCCAGCCTCCTCAATGATCTCACGGAGGAGGGTGGACTTATTAGCCACAGACCTGGCATTAAAATACACCAGCCTAAGCCCAGGGGTCCCAGTTCCCAGCCCCTAGGGAGGAGGCCATAGGGTCGGAGCGAGCAACCGCGACAGAGATGGCGGTGCAAGGCTCCCAGCACATGATATGGCCCTATGCCTCGATGTCTCCTGCCAACCCCAATCACCCTGGGAATCGCGGTCCCCACCTCAGACCCCAGAGCCCTGCCGGCCCCCAACCCCCCCCCACCATGAACCGGCTGCAAAAGACCCATTTACCCCTCCTAACCCCTTAAGACAACCAATTAAAAATTTTAAAAGTTTCCTTCCTCCCAAATTTAAAATTTAGCCCATTAGTCGCAACATGCCACCTCTCGGGATCCCAAGATCCATCATTAAGGTAAGCTCTTGATAGCGTGCAGGGGCCACTTCACAGACTGGGGAACCGCTGGAGGGCCTGTAGCTCTGACAGGAGTAGGCAAGCATAGCGATACATCTCAAGGCAGGTCGATACAGGAGGTAGTTGATTAGATGGACATATTGTAAAGATGGAAATACAATAAGAAGAGACAGGCAGCAGCAATAGTCAGGAAACAGTCCACAGTCAGCAGCTCTCTCACAGCTGCCGACGGTTAGAGTCAAAATAAGCCAGTCACTGCTCTGCCACCACAGTGACTTGTGGTAAAAGTCCTGAGCAGCCCCCTGCCCTCTCACTGCAGGGGGGTTGCATCCTCCCATTGCCCTCTCACTGCAATGGGAGGCAGCCAGGTCCCAGAGAAAAGAGGCAAAGTACAAGTCCGGGTGAGTGGTATAGATGAACCGGGCACAATCAATAGTGCCAAGCGAGTCCAGAATAACAAAGACAAGCAAAAAGACGGTGGTCACAGATGAAATGCCCAACCAACATAGGGCAACCAGGTCCGTAGGAGTCCAGAAGAAGTGCAACATCCACAAACTGGCCATGGCCACGGGTCTAGAGCCATAACGTCGTCCCTTCTTGGGGGGGGGGGGGTCACCAAAGACTCAACCCACAACCCCGTCTGGGAAGGCCGCTCACCCAGCCCGGCCATGACCATGAACGCCTCCCTCTGGGCCCTCCAGACCTGCAGGCCTCCACCCCACCCCATAGATCTGTTCCTCCCAGAACTCTCACTTCTGGGGAAAAGGAGGGGGGAGCTCCTCGGGGATGGCTCAAAAAGTCCAAACCCCTGAAGAAACGCCACCCCAATCCAAAAACTGGAGAGAGGGGGGGCGTTGGGCCAACAGTCTTGCCATCAAAGGACTCCACGCAGTTACCTTCATGGCAGCTGCGATACCAAAAGCCACAGACCACCGCTGCTGTTATCGATTTCCATGGAGCCAGAGCCCCAGCGCCGCAGCAGAATCGTAAAATGCCCAGCCAGCTGTAATCACCGCCGCCGTTAGACCCCAGCCTCACCACGCCCATTGCCAGCAAACAACTGATGACCACCGTCAACATCGGGTCCACAGGAACCATCGGGATTGCCGTTGGTGCCGTAATTTTCTTGGCACCAGGGCTTCACAAGGAACACGGCGTAGGGTGAACGGCGTTACTGCCGCGCCCCAAATCCGGCTGGCAAGCTGCAGCTGATGTAAAGGCCGCAGGGGGAGTGAGCCCAGCCACACTGAACTGCCGGCCCGTTTTTCTGCTGGAACGGCTCTGGCAGCACCCCACGACTCTCCTGGGATGAATCCAGGAAAAACCAAAACAGCAAACGAGCCTTTCAAAGAATCAACGAAACCTCCGAACGCCGAGAGAGCCCTCTCACCATCGAACTGCCATCTTAGACATGCGCATCCTTTTATGTCCTTTGGCAATGGTCCTTGTTCTCCATATTCATCTAGACTGTTGTTTTCCTCCTCTAACTCGTCAGTTCTGGGCTTTTGTTCTTCTTCTGCAAGCTGCAACGCCTTTACTTCATTAATCATTATATCTAGCAGTCTCATTCTTTCTTTTAACATACCTCTCACAGTTTGCAGCTCCGACTTAATTCTTTGCTTGTTTCTTCCATTTCTTTAATCTATTGGATTATTCTTTGTTTTATTAAAGATCAAATTTTTCTGTTATAGTCCTTGCCAAAAGTCTCCGTGTTCTGTCTTGTACAAAACAGATAGATAAACTCCACAAAGCATCCATACAAAGTCTTTTTTATTGGTTCATCAGGCATCCTCATTAACTCACAGTTATGATGAGGTTCTTGTTAATATCCAACCCTTTATATGTCTGTCTTTATACGTAAAAAGATGGTTATCTCTTCCCTCCCATATTGTAGAAGTAGGGGGTAGCCATACTACCATGAGGCTGTGTTCAGGCAAGAATGAAGAAACCTCCCCCAACCCACCAAGGGTCAATTCAGAGACCAGTCAGGGTTACAGATGTGGCCACATGACATAAACTACATTTCCCAGGATACCTTAACTACATTTATCATGATGCATTCCCTTAAGGGGACAGCTCCCAATTGCTAAGTAACTATCCCAAATCCCATTAACTTTAAACTGGCTGGACAGCACACTCTGTTTATCTCACTTTCTCTTTCTTCTGTTTTCTTGTCACAGTCAACCTCCAAGAGTCCCAAGATATTGCATTCCTTTATATTTTACTATAGTCCCACTTTTTAAATAAAGCTTCTGGGGTTCTTGTTGTATTAATAATCTTTTATTCCATTTCTTCTCTCTTTCAAATATTTATACAACCAGTAATTTTCCATAAAAATATGAGAGGAAAATCTTTAACCATTAGGTGGTGCTCTATATCTCTTTCTTTTCAAAGTTCTTTTATTTTAATTCTCTTTTCCGTAGTATTAATGTTAAATTTTATCCATTCCAAATAAGTCCAACATTTTATCCAATGCCTAATTAATGTCCAATTCTGTATATTATTCCAAATTTAATCTCTGATTTCATATAATTCTTTTATTTCTGGTTTTTTCTTTACCTTATATTTTCTTCTTATTCCCCATTCACCGCTGCCATTCTTCCAAACGAGGACTCTTTCTCTCTGCTTTTTGGGGTTATCCAAAAAAATATTCAAAGTCTTTTATCCAGTTACGCGCCGCTCACCACTTCCACTCTCCAGCACCGTCTTCAGGGCAGCCATTAAACTGCTGCTTCTCCCTGTCTTCTAGAGGAGTAAATACCAAGCCAGGGAGGAGAGGTGTGGCTCCCCTCAACCCAGCTGGTGGTCTCCCCCTCTTCCCCCACCCCTACAAGGTGGGTCAGATGATTCCGGTCCCTCAGGGACCCCTCCAACAGGGCAAGCACGGATCAAAGCCACACACAATTGCGGTCTCTGGTCCGTCTTCAATGGAAATGCCACCAGAAGTCCTGAATACCAGCTCTGAACTAGACCCATGCAAGGGTGGGGTTCAATTTTTTTTTAAAGCAGTTGTGTGGGCGTGGCTAGGTGTGCATGGCTAGATGGGTGTGGTCATGTGACTGAGTGGGCATGGCTTTTTTTTTTTTTCAGCACTGCCCCATTTTTTTTGCTTCTTGGGCCTCAGGGAAGCCTGGGGGGGGCGTGTTTTTGCTCCCAGAATGCTTCCCTTGGGCCCAGGAAGGCAAAAAATGGAGCTCATGGCATGCAGCCCCCCAATCCCCCCCATGCACCCCTTTTTGCCTCCTGCGCCTCAGGGACGCCTCCTGGGCAAAGCAGTAAGACAGTGAGGGGGATCCCAGCACAGCTGATCATCAGAACAGCTGATCGTTGGGAGGGGAAAAAAAAAGAAATACCTTAAGGAGTGACTGGGTGGGGGAGAACACAGTCAGCGATGTCGGGCATGCGCACAATGTCACACATGTGCGATAAGGACTGATTGGGAGGGGAGGGGTGGGCAGAGAGGGGCGGGCAACTGGACTTTGTTTGAAGGAGAGTGGGGTGCCACCAGATGTTAATGGGACAATGGCGTGCTCTTTCTTTCTTTTTATTATTTTTTTAAATTACATTTATATGCCTTTCTCCGAGACTCAGGCGGCTTACAATTTTTGGGATGCAACCCAGTGTGCTCAGCAATAGCCTTCATTCCATTGTATATGCCTGCTTATTACTGCGGCATTTTACAAGGTCAGCTAATTGCCCCCAACAATCCTGGGTCCTCAATTTACCTACCCCGAGAGGATGGAAGGCTGAGTCAACCTTGAGCCTGGTGGGATTTGAGCCTACAGCAGTTGTAGGCACCTGGAACTTAAGTGCAAGCAATTAACAGCCTGAGCCACCAAGGCTCTTTCTTTAAGCAGCAATTCTTCAATATTAGACAATTTCCACCCTGTTTTCAATCTTACACTCTTGGGGGGAAAATCAAGAAGGTGATGAGGTACAAAATACCCCATCTCTGTTTCTTCTGTTGTGTTTTTATTCTTTTGAAGGGGACGACGTTAAGTTTGGAATGATGGTGTTGGGCTTTGTTGTGTTTTATCCAGGGGTGGGATTCTACTGGTTCTATCCGGTTCTATAGAACCCGTTGTTAACTTTCTAAGTAGTTCAGAGAACCAGTAGTTAGAAGCAATCTCAGTTTGTTTTTTTCCACCCTTATTACATTCTTGGCAGACAGCCTAGACTTGCTGTCTCCAGAGCTTGTGAGGCTTGGCTTTCTTAAAGGGGAAGGGTTGTTTTAAGATTTTTACATTGCTGTTGGGAGGAAATACTTCCCTGCACAATCAGCACTTTGAAGAAATAATTGAATAATGAAGCAAAGCTTTTAGTGACAGGGAACCAAGATGAGTGACATTCAGCAAGGCTTCTTGGCTAGCTAGAAGGATTGACATTCAAACATGAGTTTAAATACCCTTTCCAAGTTTTGGTCTAAAACTGGTTTTTGGTGAAGCTTAATTCTGTGCTGGGTGAAGTTTAATCCTGTGTTTATTGATGGGATAATTTTCCCTATTCAGCTTCAACAAGCAACAGCTAGTGTTGTGATTTAATTATTTGTATTGTGTTTGAATTTTTTCTTGCCTCATGGTTTCTTTTTCTATTTGGGGAGGGGGTCTTCCTTCACTGCTTTAATACTATCTGGCACTGTCCTTTTGGGGTATACTTCCAAGAGGCAGGATGCAAGCTTGGCACTGATTTTTTTACTGTCTTTCTGGGGAACATGTGACATTTCCTTAAATCTGGGTGATTTCCTTAGGATATCTTGTGAGATGAATGAGACCAGCTGGTATTTTTAAATCGTGCAAATGGATCTAAGGATTACTTTTCTGGGTCTTTTTTCAGCTTAAATGACCTCTCTGCTAAAGGGTTTCACTTTATGAGCAAGAGTTGGCTGTTTGATAGTTATCACTGCATTTTAAATATTTTCATTCCTCAAGGTGCTCTGGCACCCTGCCTGATTTGTAACTCTGGCTTGCAGGTATTTTTAATCTAATGATTGGTATTTAGGGCAGCTTTTTGCAAGCAAAGAGGGTTTCTGTATTTTTGTACACGTAATCCTTGACTTACAACAGTTCATTAGTGACCATTCAAAGTTACAATGGCACTGAAAAAGTGACATGACCATTTTTCACACTTATGACTGTTGCAGCATAACTGCAACTGTTGTTCTTGGTTCTGATCTGGTTCAATAGCTTGTGATCCAATGTAAGAAGGATGTTGAGGAACAAAGAGTGAAAAGTAGAAGTATTCATCCAGAATTGAAGGTTGGGCTCCTGGGGAGAAGGAGCATCTTTGGGACTGAAACTCATGTACTGTAGATACAGTAAGAAGCATCAGTTGGGTCTAGGAAGGGTCACCAATCTGAAATGTTGTTAAAAGCTCTAGCCCTCAGTAGTGGGTTACTTCCTTTCCTTCCTTCTTTCCTTCCTTCCTGCCTCCTGCCTTCTTTCCTGCCTTCTTGCCTGCCTGCCTGCCTGCTTGGCTGCCTGCCTGCCTGCCTGCCTGCTTGCCTGCCTGCCTGCCTGCCTGCCTGCTATTGCTTTCTGGGCTGTTCTTATTCTATGATACTGTAGAACTGGGGTTGCTCTGAGCATCTTCTTGTTTCTAAGCTGCCTCATTTGTTTCTGTTGATTGCATGCATTTTTTTAAAGACCCTGCACAAAGATTATAAAGCACAGTCCCTGCCTGCAGGCTTATTCTCTGATAGGCAGAGTACAATAGAACAGGGCCAAACTGGGAGAATCCCACCCCTGGGTGTGTGTGTGTGTGTGTGTTTCAGGTGGGCTTCCTAGCTTTAGAAGGAGAGAGGGAAGGAGGAAGGGACAGAAAGAGAGAGAGAAAAAGAGGGAAAGAGAGAGGGAGAGAGAGAAAGAGAGAGAAAGAGAGAAGGAAGATACAAGAAAGAAAAGAAAGAGAAAGGGGAAAGAAAGAAAAAGGGAGAGAGAAAGGAAGTGAAAGGAAGAAAGGGGGATGGAAGGAAGGGCCAGAAAGAAAGGGAAAGAAAGAGAGAGAGAGAGAGAGAGAGAGAGTAAATGAGATATATGATGGATAGATAAATACATGGAAGGAGGGAGGGAGGGAGAGAGAAAAAAGGAGAGGAAGGAAGGACATAAACCCTGGCTTCAGAAGACTTTGAAGCAGTGCAGCAATCTAGGGTCGGCCTGCAAGGGATCTCTGAGGTCATCTAGTCCAACCCCTGCTCCAGCAGGAGATCCTTACAGAATCAAAGAATAGCAGGGTTAGAAGGGTGTGTATGTGTGTGTATGTGTATGTGTGTGTGTGTGACTGTCAAAACACCAAAAACAGGCCAAGTAGCTCTGTGGAGGTCAGTCATAAATTAGAACACTTGCTAAGCAACTGGCCATTAAGCAAGGACCTGGTCATTAAGCAAGGACCACTTACATTTGGTTTGCTAGTCACATGGCCACCTGCCCGGGCCTTGCCCTGCCCTCTCCAGGGCTCCTCACGCCATGGAAACTGGCAAAAAACACTTGCTAAGCAACTGGCCATTAAGCAAGGACCTGGTCATTAAGCGAGGACCACTTACATTTAGTTTTCCAGTCACATGACCACCTGGCCATGCCCACCCCAGTCAAATGACCACCAAACCACACCCACAAATTAGGCCATGCCCACAGAACCGGTTGTTAAGAAATTTGAATCCCACCCCTGGTTTTATCATATGGACTGTTTATTAGTGTTTTTCAATCTTTGTGTATTTCCAGAGTCTAGTGATAAGGCTAATATAAACCTGTCAATAAATAATCAATACATGGATCAACAAGAATTTCTAGTTCCCAGGGTGGTGGGCTTTTTGTTTTTTTGATAACAGCATTTTTCCTTTGATTTTTTTCTGTTTTATCTGCATATGGGATAAACCATATGGACATTAGGGCTATGCCATGCTTCAAAATAGCAACTGTCTACAACTTTTAAAGCAGTTGTGCCCTTTAACAGAAGGTGCTTGAAAGACTTGCATGTTCCAAGCCCCTGTTCTGAATTGTTCTGTAGCACCAACAAGCAGCACTCCTGTGTGCTTAAAAATAAATACATAATATATAAGTTTGCTGGGATGCATGTTGGCTAGAAATGCTCAAACGTGCTTTCCCCACACACATCTGGAAAGCACAGATTGGGGAATGGTGCCTCACAGCTAAAAGAATGTGAAAGGAAATCAAATTCATCATTACTTAGATTCCAAGAATATTTTCTTGTCATTGTCAGGTCTACCATTTTCAGCCGCTTTGTTTTGTTTCGCTGGCATCCTTTCATAAATGGAGTGAGGGGAAAAGGAAGGAATTTGGGGAGATTTGAGCTGGAGGGAAGAAGATGGATGAATGGGAAGGAGGGAAATATGTTGATGGGAACCATAGGTGTTAAACTGGAATAAACCAGTCGCCAAGGATTGTCTAGCCTGGGAAAGGAATGTGAAACCACTTCCAGAGGTGCCCAATATCAAAGCGGTTCCCAAAACATCAAACCGAGATCCATTGGTCAAGGGGAGAGGGTCATGAAAAGGGGAAAACTGTAACCCATGTGCAGGAATACTCAGATCTAGCCTTGCTTTTTCTGCAACCACTGCTCCTTAGTAAAAGAACTGCTACTTCAGCCAAATGGAGTTGAGGGTCTTTCTTTTCTAGGGATCTAACTGGGACAGGTCTGACAGTCATATTTGGTGAAGGACTGGAGCAGAATTCCAATGGTTCAGCAGAGCTTCAGACACAAGGCAGAAACTGGAGCCTCTTAAAATGTCTGAGCTAAGTCATCCTTAGGCTGGTTGCCTTTCCCTAATCCAACCAAGAGGACACATATTTAGTTCTGTCAAGGCTGTCTTCTTCTTAAAGCTCGTTCAAGAGCTTTGGTTTCAGGCAAATGTCTACTGATGAGAAAGGTTTGCACTAAGCCTTAAGTATAATTCTGGCTCTATACATATGTCTAGAAGAAGTCTAAAATATTGCAGGAATTCACATTGATCAAACCAGACAGAACTGACCCTCTTCTGCTGGAATGATAAAATTTCTGAGCAATGGCATCCATCAGTGGGTTTGCACAATCAGCTGTGACAGCAGGCCAATTTCTTAGGGAAATGGCTGGTTTCCTTAAAAGACAGCTCAGAGGGCATTTTTCAGCATCCTTCTTTTGGTCAGCTAGAAGATATATAACAAAGGCTGGAGAACTGCTCCTATGATTCATGCCTAAAATTAACTACAGTGTGCTGCAATTGCAAAACACAAGGAAAGGCTAGTAGAAAATGTGGGGATGAAAGTGGTTTGCAAAATGACATTTCTTATAGCAGCACATTAAGTCGATTCAGAATGGAAGGCAGCTATTTCACTAATGTAGCCATTCTGATCATTGCTCCCCATTCCCTATATTTTAGGGGCATGTTTGGATTTGGGAATAAACCAGGCCAAAAACTAAGCAGAATTAGTACAACCTGAGAAGAAAATGAAGACTTTGTGTATGCTTTTTCTCAGATAATATTGCGACCTTCACATTACTACAGTTATTTGATTAAGATGTAAATGTGCTGGTTTCTTAGGGATGCAAAGTTTTTCCATGTGCAAAGCATTTAACCTGATTTGTTTTCTTGCATAGCAGGTATATTAATTGAACAATAACCATTAGGCTTTGCAGTTCTGAATTGGCCCCTGCACACATTATCTCACACTGGCACTGTGAAGGGAGCCCAGTTGCCCAATTCCCCTAATGCAGACGTAATGGGCAGCAGACTGAAGTTCAGAGAAAGTAATGGTGCATAAGAGCGTCTACTGAACTCATGGCAGCGTTGAGCCTCACTGCCGCTAATCCAGCTCCCTTTTCTCAAATCCTCCATTACATGAATACAGGTAGTCCTCGACTTACAATCACAACTAAGGCCCCAATTTCTGTTGCTAAAATAAATGTTTGTTAGGTGAATTTTGTCCCATTTTATGACATCTTTTGTCACAGCTGTTGAGAGAATCACTGCTGTGGTCAAGTTAGTAACATGGTGGTTAAGTGAATAGGCCTTCCCCATTGTCTTTACTCGTCAGAAGGTTGCAAAAGGCGATCACATGACTCGAACACTGCAACTGTCACAAATACATGCCAGTTGCCAAGCCCCTGAGTTTTGATCACATGCTGCAAAAGTCATAAGTGTGAAAAATGGTCATAAGTCACTTTTTTTTCAGTGCTCAACTATTGTAGGCTCGAATCCCACCAGGCTCAAGGTTGACTCAGCCTTCCATCCTCTCAGGGTAGGTAAATTGAGGACCCAAGATTGTTGGGGGCAATTAGCTGACCTTGTAAAAATGCCGCTTAGTAATAAGCAGGCATATACAATGGAATGAAGGCTATTGCTGAGCACATTGGGTTGTGCTCCAAAATTGTGCGCCCTGAGTCTTCGGAGAAGGGCGCATATAAATGTAATTAAAAAAAAAAACTTTGAACAATCACTAGAGGAACTGTTGTAAGTCAAGGACTGCTGTAGATGTGTGTTGACACAGATGGGTCCTTCTCCTCTCTTCGCCATTGCAGTAACCCTTCCCTAAATATTTTGAAGTTGGAAAACCTCCCAACCCTCTGAGGGTGGGCAGAGGTCTGCTGGCCCTTCGTCTTTCCCAGCTTCCAACTCAGTGGTAGGATTCAATTTTTCTTACTAACGGTTCTGTGGGTGTGGCTTGGTGGAAGCGGCAGGGGAAGGATGTTAGATTTGCATGAAGAGTCAGACGCGGAGTGCTTCAGTGAAGAGTTTATTAGTGACTACAGCTCATAACAGACCCGATTTGGCTGGGCTGCGGCTGCTACTTATAGCCAGCAGCCGCAGATGCCAGCCAATCAGAGTGCAGGGTTTTCCCGCACTTTTTAAACCAATCATTTCTGACATTTTACAAGAACAGTTCAAACTTAACCAATGACATTCAAACCTGCATACATAACAAAGGATACTGTAAAATCTCCAGTCAGAGGTGGTATTTGCCAGTTCTCTGAACTACTCAAAATTTCCGCTACCGGTTCTCCAGAACTGGTCAGAACCTTTTGAATACCATATCTGTTCCAATTGCAGCAGTTTCATTATTAAGCCAATCCATACAGGCCATAGAAGAGAGGAACCATCTTGTCTGTGGGTGAGAAACTTCAGCTTGCCACTGGAATATCTTTTTTTTTTTACACAGAAGAGTCTAGTTGCCAGGTTTAGTCCTTGGCATTTCCACTGAAAAAGGATTTGTCTATGAGGAAGAATGTTCTTCTCTGCCTGGCATCCAGGAGGACTATCCGGGTATACCCAAACCGCCTGATATGGAATACAGTAGTATTGTATGCTGCCAAAAAATTGAGTTACCACATTTTTGAACGAGACTGAGGGGAGGTCCAGGAAACTATGAACTGGTCAATTGAACAAGTATCCCAGGTAAATTAGTAGAAATGATAATGAAAGAAAAATTAGCAAAGTACATGGAGGAACAAATCTTCCTGGGGTGGAAGGAAGCAACATGGCTGCCACAAAGATAAATGATGCCTTATAAGAAGTGGTGGGATTCAAATTTTTTTACTACCGGTTCTGTGGGCGTGGCTTGGTGGGCGTGGCAGGGGAAGGATACTGTAAAATCTCCAGTCAGAGGTGGTATTTGCCGGTTCTCTGAACTACTCAAAATTTCCGCTACTGGTTCTCCAGAACTGGTCAGAACCTGCTGAATACCACCTCTGCTTTAAGCCTTTTTCAGCTCTTTGAGAGTGTCAGTAGATACCTGGATGGAAATGAAGCTGTAACACGATACGTCTGGATTTTTACAAAGTCTTTGATGAAGTGTGGAAGAGCGAATTCACTAGCTGGAGTGAGCAGGCCTTTCTTTCCCCTCTTTGGATTCAGAGTTTTGGCACTGCCTGGGAAGGAGGGTTCAAACAGCCCTACCTTCGCCTTAATTGGAGACTTTGTCCCATAAAAAGGAACAAAAAGCAAGCACGTGTGTGGGCATGACAGGAAAGGATTCAAGGCTGCAGCAGAGCTAAGTGGGAAAGAGAAACCTTCAACACAGAAGCAAGCAGCACCTCAGCAGCAGTCTTCGGTTTATTTATTTTGCCTTTGAGTCCGTATTGGTTCCTGGTGGCTGCCTCTAGATTAGTCTCTGCAGTTTTCTGGGCAACATTTCCACAAGTGGTTTGCCACTGCCTGCTTCCTAGGGCTGAGAGAGAGGGTCTCAGCCAATGTCACCCAGCTGGCTTTGTATGTAAGAAAGAGCTAGAAGTCACGGTCTCCTTCCTCCTCCTAGTTTTCCCACAAGCAAAACCCCATGAGGTGGATTGGGCTGAGAGAGAGTGATTGACCCAAAATCACCCCACCAGCTTTCATGCCTAAAATGGAATTAGAACTTGCTGTCTTCTGATTTCTAGCCTGGTGCCTTAACCATTACACCAAACTGGCTCTTCGGTCAACAAAAACTGGGATATCTGGGAGCTGCAAGACTGGTTGAGGGTCAGAGCTGAGAGAAGGAGGAGGAAAACAGCCTCACCGTAATTTTCACCAACCTTGCAAGCAGGCTGGCAAACCCAAGAGAGCCCAGTGCAGCAGCAACTCAAGGGACGAGCATCATAAGCCAGCTTTAGAAAGAGAGGACTGTGAGTGCTGAGAGGAGAGAGAAACCAATCCCCAAAAGCAAAAAATAAAATAAAATAATTTTTTTCCTCAGTGGAAATGGGCTGAGGTTGGCTGCAAGAGCTAAAGACCTGAAGGGAAAAAAGGATTTAAGAACTAAGAAATAGTTAACCATTTCTTAACTGAGTTAAGAAATAATTATTAACAATTACTAACAGTTAACTAAAGAGCTAAGAAAAATTTAACTTAGGAAAACACAGTGCTACAAACACAGAGACAGAAGTTTGTAGATTAAATAAGATGGAAATGTAAAATTACAGTAATAGAAGACTGCAGGACAAGATAGGTAAGAAAACAGAAGCAAGCATAGAATTAGCAGTGTTTATAAATAAGAAATAGGACTTTGCCTTTGTATAATTAAAACAAAGTTTGTGAGGGAAAACACATACAGTCCTTCTTTCTGTGATCTGTACCATATCCAGAAAATCCCCAACACAAAGCTTGTTACTGAAGGTTTTTGAGTAAATCAAGGTCATGTAATAATAGGAGGACCTGCTCTTTTATGGATTGCTAACTTAAAAACAGAAAGAATAACTGAGCAATTTTCTCAATAGAGGAAAGTAAGTCCTTCAGTGATTTGCATGGGACCAGTCTACCTTTAATCTGCTCATAAATTATCTTGATTTAGGGGTCATGATAATCTGGCTAAGTTTGCAGGTTTTGCTAAACAAATCAGGATGACAGAAAACAAAAGTGATTGTGAAGAGCTCCACACAATAAATGCAATTCAATTTAAACAAGTGCAAGATGATGCATGCTGAGGCAAAACAAATGAACACAAAACCAGTTGCATATTTTATTTTAAAAACCATTTATCGTTAACCATTTACTCAAAAATTAAAGCAACATACCAGAGAATAACTAAAGCAGTCATAGGTACCAACAGGGTGGGCTTCAAAAATTTAGCAACCAGTTGTCATGCCCTGGTGGAGACTGACTCTGAGGAAGAGGAGGAACAGCCAACAGGGAGTGGGAGTGTGGCTCCAGAGGTGGTGGAGGACACTGGGGAAGTGCAGAGGCCACTGAGCAATCAGAAGAGTATCCAGGCCCATCTCCTATCCATCCCAGGGCACGCAGGGAGGAGAGGATCAGGGAAAAGCATGGTCTCCTCGGGAGGAGAAGGCCATGATCCTCCTCAGGGCTTACAGCTGGGAGCCATGTATATAAGTGTGTAACTGCTCAATTAGAATTGCTGGAGTCAAAGTTAGTGTTTCCTTTGTTGAAGTTCTTCCCAAGGACTTTCCCCAATTATCTGTTTGGAACGTATAATTACCTATCTTGGTTTGCTTCGGAACTCTCACTGAGACAGTTTGTTCTTGTTTTCCTTTTGCCTCATTATTTACTTTTGGGACCTTAAACTGTGACTAACAAAACAGTTAAGTTGAAGGCATTGCCAGACTTTAATTCATGTTTTGGGTTTGGGGTTATTTTGAGAGACTATGGGTCATCACACCAGTTCTCTGCCCAATTCCTGGGTGGGTGTGGCCATGGTGGGTGTGGCCTAGTTGACCTCCTGTACCACCCTGGCCTGAGAGTGAAAATGGGCCACAGAGGGGCCATTTTTGCCCTCCCTGGGCTCTGGAGGGTTTCCTTGAGCCTCCAGGAGGGCTAAAATGGCTTTCCCGGGTGCCAGAGGTTCTCTGGAGGCTGGAACGCCCCGTTTCCAGCCTTCCGAACTTCCAGGAGGCCTGTTTTTTGCCCTCCTCAGGTTCTGGAGGCTTTCCTCAAGCCTCTGGGGAGGGGCGAAAATGGCCTCTCCGGGCTCCGGAGGTCCTATGAAGGCTGGAAACCAGCTCATTTCTGGCCTTCCGGAGCCTCCGGGAGGCCTGTTTTTCACCCTTCCCAAGCCTCCGCGTGGGCCCTGCACTTACCTGGGATCCAAAACGGGCCGTGTGGGGACTCCTGGGAGGAGAGGGGCAGGATGGGCAGGGCCAGCCAGTGTGCCAAACCAGCCATAAAATTAACAGCCAGTTTGCCTAAACTGGGGCGAACCAGTAACAGCCCACCCCTGGATACCAATAAACTTTTACCGCTATTGATATACAAATATTGAGATTCCTCAAACTGTCAGAGACTTGAAAGTTTAGTCGAATTAGTAATTGATGATTTTCCTGGAAATTTCCAGATACCTGTCACCTAAGAGTAGGAAAGTATTTTTCTTCCTAAGATGGCAAGAAATGGGTTAGGGTTAGGGTTAGTTTACCTCACCACATGATGGAGAATGGGGTAGCATAAAAACACACAAGTTACTGTTTCATTCTCTTCCAACAAGTAAGGACAATGTTCCTTCAGGTAAGGGATATTATTACTTCTACCTTCTCATAGTTGGGATGGGAAATATTACAATGCACAAGGATAAATAATCTTATATGACATGACCAGAAAATAGTTGCTAAATAGGATAAATGGAAGAATCCCCTCTCAAACAGGGCTGTTGTGTTTTGTTCTGGATGTCATCACAAAGGTTTCAAATCTGACAGATTTTCTCAGGGCTGAACGAAGTCAAATAGTGGACTGATAGATGTTGTAGATCGGTAAGAATGGCATCCTTCCATGGAAAACATAAAATTGTCCTCTGGAATCTCAGGTGCTAGAGTGTTACCTCCCAAAAAGAATTTAAGCCAATAGTTCAGGCTCCAAAGCTGTGCATAAACCATAATAAAAATTAGATCAAATTCTAGTCACATTAGAAGAGTTCAAGAACTCATTATGGAGTTCAATATACAATAGGAACCCAATAGATGATGTGGTGGTTAGAATGCAGTATTGCAGGTTGACTCTGCTCACTGCCAGGAGTTTAATCCTGATCGGCTCAAGGTTGACTCAGCTTCCAACCTTCTGAGATCAGTAAAATGAGGACCCAGATTGTTGGGGGCAATATATAGGCTCTGTAAATTGCTTAGAGAATGCTGTAAAGTAGTATGGGAAGGTATATACCCATGATGGCGAACCTAGGGCACGCGTGCCAGAGGTGGCATGCAGAGCCCTCTCTGTGGGCACATGAGCCGTCACCCTAGCTCAGCTCTGCTGCGCATGTGCGTGTGCCTCCCACCAGACTGTTGGTCTTCGGGTCTCTGCCGCACATGTAGGGGGTGCAGGGCGCATGCGGGGGGACAGGGCTCATGTGTGGGGACACACGTGCATGTGAAGGGGGATGGGGTGCATGCACGGGGAACACACATGCATATGAAGGAAGCAGGACGCTTGCATGGGGATGCATGTGCATGCATGGGGGACAGGGCGCATATGCGGGGACGTGTACACATTGCATTTTGGGGATGCGCGTGCACTTTGGGCACTTGGTGCCAAAAAGGTTAGCCATCACTGACTATATACCATATATCTTACCAATAAAGGAGAATAATTGTAGCTCAGGGTTGAAATGAGGGGTTCTTGGTGCTCTCTGAGCTTGCTTGTTTTCGTGGGGTGGACTTAAGGATTCTTAAATAGCCCAAACAGAATTCCTAAGACTGCCCCCACAAATAGGGAAGAAACCAGAATATAAACAGCACTCCTTACTAGCACTGATGATATTACCTAGGTAGGGTAATGAAACATCTGCAAGAAAATAAGCAAGCTCAGAGAGCACCAAATTTGTGTGTGTGTGTGTCTATGTATGTATGTATGTATGTATGTATGTATGTATGTATGTATGTATATTTTGTAGATTTTCATGGGTACAGGTATGCAGGTCTTGGCATGTTCGGGTCTTTTCCCATGTAAGATTGAGAGTATCTTGGTGACGTTTCGACGAGGTCCCACTCACCATCTTCAGGCTGGTCTTTCGGCTTCGTGCTTGTGCGAGCAAAGGGTGATTGGAGCTGCCGTCTCTCTATAAATACTGGTGGGGAGGCTTGGTGTGCTGGCTCTGTTGTAAGTGGGTTGGCTGGCTGTGTTGTTACTTCTTGATTGGTTGATGGAGTTGATGTTTGCAGATTGGTTGGCTTTTTCATAAGACCCTGTGTGGCTGAGGTACTGGCTGTGTGTCTCTCAGCCTTTTGTGTTGTAATGACCTGGGTAATGGGCTGTGTGATGACCTTCTGAGTTCTATTGTTGTGACATCCTGGGTCTTGTGCTGTAATCTCCTGGGTCGTTGGCTGTGTTGTAACATCCTGAGGTTTTGTGGTGTAACCTCCTGAGTTCCGTGTTGTGATATCCTGAGTGGATGGCTGTGATGTAACGTTCTGGGCTTTGGTTTGGCTCCGAGTTTGAGGTCTGGCTATGTGTTCATGGCATGTGTCAGTTTGCTTAATTTGGGGGTCGGAGGGTGTAGCAGCTGGTAATGCAGATGTGGTCAGATTTCTGGATGGTGGTTGTCTTTTGTCTATGGGATGGGTTTGGGTTTGAGTCTGGTGAGGGAGATTGGTGGTGGTGTCATGTGTTGTTTTGGGTCCGGGGTTGGTTTTCGTGGCTGGGACTCATTTGTTGATTAGGGCTAGTTTCCAGATGTCTGGTAGGCGGGAGGTATCATCCTGTTTATTCATGTTATGGGGGTGTTTCTCGATGGCTTCCCTAATTATTCTCTTGTTGAAGTGTTCAGTATTGGAGATTAATTTGGTTCCCTCAAAATCAATTTCATGTCCTCTGGCTTTAAGGTGCTGGAAAAGGGAGGAAGTTTTTTCTTCTTTTCTGACTGCGTTCTTGTGTTCTGCGATGTGTGCATTTATTCTCCTGTTGATTTGTCCAATGTATGTGGCTGGGCAATTTTGCATGGTATTTCATAAACTCCTTGGTTTTCTAGCTGGATCTTGTCCTTAGGGTTTCTTAAGATGTTGGCTATTTTTTGGTCAGTGCTGAAGGCTGTCCTGATATTGTGTTTGTCTAAGTGCTATTACTATACAGAGTCCAGCTGTTTGAAACCAAGCAAGAGAAAGATCTTGGGCAGAGAGCACAGTTGCACGAAAACATGCTGCCCCTGTGAAAAAATTGTGGCCAGGGATCATCAGGAAAGGGATGACAACAAACATATTCATTTGGTAATGCCCTTATGCAAATCTTCCCAATGCTGACATAAGGTATAAGGTTGATAAAGAATGTAATTGAGCTGGGGGGAAGGGCAATCAAAACGATCCATGGCTTGAATGACTCCTCTCAGATAAAAGGCTAGAATATGTGGAACTCTTTAGCTGAGAAAAAGGATAAGTGAGGGGAATATGTGCTCAAGTTGTTTAAAATCTTATATAGCATGGAAAAAGTGGGTAGAAAGAAGGGTTTTTCCAGCTCTCAAGATATGAGGAGTCATCCAATGAAATGGTTAGAAGGAAATTTAGAACAGCTTAACAAAAGCACTTCTTCACATACTGCATAATTATCTTTTGGAATTCATTACTACAACGTGCAGTGACAGCCATTAACCCGTATGGCTTTAAAAGGGGATGGGTTAAAAAAAAAGCAAGAATAGAAAGACTGGTTATAGGAAATGCTTGGAAGCTGTTATTTCTAGCAAAGGAGAGATTAGCAAAGTTTATGACTGGGTGTCCAGATTTCTGTACTTGTGCTGTTTTCTTATTTTGGATCTGGAGGCAGTAAAATAGTTAGGCATGGAGTCCAATTTGCAGAAACATATCGGCAGGGGTGGGATCCAACCGGCGTAACTACCTGTTCAGTGATTTTATGTTTTGTGCGCACGTGTATATCGTCATCAGCTAGCTGCCTGGACAGCTGAGCAGTGCTGTGCGTGGGTGCACAGCAGTTGAAAAAGCACTTTTTTCCTGCTTTTTCAACTGCAGCTGTGTCACGCAAAGCAGCTGCAGTTGAAAAAGCAGGAAATAAAGGTCACGTAAGAGCCCAGGCGGACGGGTGGGCTAAAACAGCAACAGACATAGAACCAGTTCTATGTATGCTCTCTGTCTGCTGCTCTTCATAGCAACCGGTTGTACAGAGGTGGACAGAACCGGTAGAATCCCACCCCTGCATATCGGGTTTAATTCTGTATTATGTTCAGATTGTGTCGGTTTTTGTTCTTTTGCATACAACTGCAAGTACTAACATTATCTTCAAAGATACTAAATTTCTGGCATAAGAAGTCAGCTGACAGAACTCTTTTTAAACATCCACCGAATAATGCAAAAAAATCAAAATGGTTTTTGAATGAATTACTCATTTTAAGTTCATTAAAAATATTGTTAACATTTAAAAAAATGGGGGACTACTGATTTTGTAATGTAAGAAACTTCAAATCTCTATTCCAGGTTTTATATAACTGTCCATTCATATATAGTTTAGTAAAGTTTTATATTTATTTATTTAGCATATAGTGTAGCAAACATGGACAAGCAATATAAATTAATAAATTTATTAAAATTGATATTTATTTATTATTTATAAAATAATAATGTTATTAAATAGTAATGTTATTTATTTGTTTGTTTTTAAATTGTTGGCTTATTTTGTAAAAAAAAATCTATTCTAACTTATTCTAAAATATAGTGCTACTGAGAATGCCAATTCAGCATGTCCACACTAACAACACAACAAATGTTTTGTCTGAATATATTTCTATTGACCTGTTTTTTGGCAATTTTCAGACTTTCTGTAACCTTTTGGAAGTTTTGAAAGCAACATGAACAATTTAGTTGCTCAAGGGAACAAATTTACTTTCAGACCATATAATAATTCCCCGAAAATTTGAGTCATCATTCTAAAATAGGGATTATTTCAAAGAGCCAATTTCTCATGAGAAGAAGAATCATATTTTAATTTCTTACCACTGTTGTCCAAATATGTCTCACTGCCTTCAGAGCTGGAAGTACAAGATAGTTTTTACTATGTTTAGAACTAAGTACTTGACAAGATTTCAAAAGTGCCAAACAATAGCTTTCTAATTGGACTCAGAATGGTATATATTCAATACCTTGTGTTCCTTAAAACAGAGATTAACAAACATGTCCAATGATTAAATGAAAAATCAGCCCAATCCTTCCCCAACCCTCAGTAGTTATATAAAATTCATAACTTTCAAAGAGAGCACCTTGGAATCTTACCATTTCATAAGCATTAAATTGTTAATATCAGTTTGCTTAAAGTATCTGAGATGACTCAACAAAGATATCTCTCTTGAGACATATACCAGTCAAGAAATTATATTCATTTTCACAACATTTATTCTTCCTCATTGGCTCAGATATTTTAAACATCTGGTAATGTCACAATTAATTGGTGTTATACAGTTTGAAATATTCAAATATACCAAGAGAGATATTTGTCTAGATGTAATTATCCTATTAAATCCTAGTAAATCCTAGTAAATTTTACACTTTTTCATAAATAACATACTAAATAGTTTACTCTAATCCATTGCAAAAGAAGTTTTCCCATTTTTATATGTATTTTTCTGTGTATAAAACGCACTCCCCCCCAAAGTGGCTGGAAATGTCTGTGTGTGTTATACAACGAATGTTGCCGAAGCCCCACCCACCCGCTGGCCCCCACCTGTCAGCCTCTGCATCCCAGCTATTTGCCTCCTTGCAGCAAACAGCAAACAGCCTGGTCAGCTTCAGCATAGCCTGCTTTAGCATGAGCAGCTGATTGTCAGTTGGATCTGCCTCCCAGAATACCGATGATCAGCTGTTCCAGTCTGCAGGGATCACCTATTGCTGCCTCCGCGCACCCCATTTTCGGCCTCCGCGTGCCCCATTCTTGTCCTCCACACATCCCATGGGACACATGGAGGCCAAAAATGGGGTGCGCAGAGGCAGCGATAGGTGATGGTGAATTGCTGGGAGGCAGAGGTAGATTTTTTCCCCTTGTTTTCCTCCCCAAAAGCTAGGTGTGTCTTATAGTTCAGAGCATCTTATAGTCTGAAAAATACAGTACATTTAAACTGTAACTCTAACCCTATATAATTAGGAAGAAAAATTTACATTTTTTACATTACAAGTTTACCCAAAATATATCCAAATTAATTACATTCCAAATATATCCAAAATTTCAGCTTAGGATAGCAAGATGGGCATAATTTCTGCCACCCCTAAAGATCAACAGATTGACAAGAAAGCAAATCAGAGGTCAAAATTCTAGATTAAGATGACCTTGGCCTGATCCAGTGGAACTGTTCTCATAATCCTATTTTATGTTGCTCTTATTTTTCCATCTTGAAACAGATTCCCCATCAATTTTGCTTGTAGAAGGTCACAAATGGCAATCATGTGACTTGCGGGGACCCTGCGATGATGAGAAGTTTGAGGTCATAATCTCTGACAGGATTGTTTATATATAGAACTAACCCAGATTGAATGTACACATAGTTCTTGACTGATAATCACCCTTGGGCTGGAAGTTTGGCTGGAAGTTGTTGCTGTGGTAAGTTGAGGTGCCATAGGATCAGACTCGATTTTACAACCATTTTTACAACAGGCATGAAGTCAGTCACCATGATAGTTGATCAAATCACATGGTTTGTTAAGCGAATCATGTAGTTGCTTGGTGAATCCATGTTTCCAAATGGGCAGTTTTTGTCACAAATTGGCAAAACAAACAAACAAACAAACAAACAAACAAACAAACAGAAACCAGCAAAAAAAAAATGCAAACATTTTTTTTTGTGTGTCTGCAGGATACTGACACAGGTCATGAATGCAGGCTGGTTGTCAAGCCCTAAAACGTGATCATTTGAACATAGCGGGGATAGCAGTATTCATAACTTTGAGGATGGCTTTTTAAAAGTCTGTCATAACTTTAAATGATTGTTAAATGAGTGGTTGTAAGTCAAGAACTACCTATAATTGAATATCCCTAGGAGGGGGCAATGAAAGATGCAGCTTCTCCTGCTCCTGCCTTTGAAATTTATCTTTCCCTGCTGAAATAGAAAAGGCTACACTCATTATCATATGCCTTGAAATCTCAATGGAGTCTGTTGCTCCTGTCTTCTAAGAGAGCCAAAAGATAAGGCTGCTGTTACCAACTTTGATATTTTTGTGATCAGACCTATAGTTCTTAAAACCAGCTTGAGATAATCCAGCAGCAAAGCCCTGAGATCGTAACATAAACCTATTAATCTGATTTTATAACTGTTTTTATATAAGTGGAAATGCCTCTGGCATCAAGAGACCTACTTTGTAATGCAATATTTCTCTGAAGCAAACTTAGTACCGTCTTGTATGATATAATTCCATCTTGATCAAGCCCTACACATTTGTTTTCCCCAAAGGAAGAAGGAAAGTTGCAAATGCACTGTATCTAATGGGGAATTCTTGGATGTTTTGATCTATAGTTGTACAGTCAGATTTAATATTCGGACCTAAGCCAGACCTTTATTAGACTTGGTGATGTGCTGTCCTTCCTTTCACACAGCAAAATGGATTTGCAAACACCCACTACCTTGTAGTGCCACCATAATCAGAATTTTTTTTTTGATAGTCCTAATTTAGGAAAAATGGATGGATATATATTATTCTCTTGTGCCAGCCAAAAGATTAAAACTGGAACAGACCTACATTTAATATGGCATTGGACCAGGATACATGCGGGAGACCCTACTGCCAATAACAGCTTCCCAACGTCCCATGCGCTCCCATCGAGAAGGCCTTCTCCAGGTGCCATTGACACAACAATGTCGGCTGGCGACTCCCAGGAGTAGGGCCTTCTCGGTGGGAGCACCCACCCTATGGAATCAACTTCCCCTGGAGCTCTGGACGGCTCCTGACCTCTGCTCCTTCCGCCAAGACCTAAAAACTTGGCTATTCCACCTAGCCTACCCGGACTGATGGGGAGTGCAGGAGGGTTTTAAATATATTTTAAAATATTCTAATTGGCATATGAGACCTTGGTTTTTAATTCCTTTAACATTTATGTAATTGTATTGGGATTGTTTTAATAGTAAGCTGCCCTGAGTCCCTCAGGAGATAGGGCGGACAGGCGTTTGCAGATGATTTGGTATTCATACTAGAGGATCCACTTAAATCAGCACCTAAGTTGATAGAACAAATAGAAGAATATGGAATGGTGGCAGATCTAAAAATTAATAAAGACAAAACAAAGATCCTAACAAAGGATATGTTAGCAAAACGTAAGAAAGATTTAGAAGATTTATTAGAGATACAGATTGCAAATAAAATTAAATATTTGGGAATATATATATATATATATTTATTTATTTATTTAGACTTGTATGCCGCCCTACTCCCAAAGGACTCAGGGCGGCGAACATACAAAAAGATATACAGCAATACAAATAAAAACAAGTCCAAATTACCAAGAGTTAAAACAATAAAATCACTAAAACAAACAAATTAAAACTAACGTCAAGATGCAGTACATTGAAAGAAGATAATTATATAAAACTCAAACAGCAGATAGCGACAGATCTTGAAAGATGAGAAAATATACAGTTATCCCTTATTGGCAGAATATCGACAGTTAAGATGAATGTATTACCTAGAATCCTAATTTATTTCAGACAATTCCAATTAGACTTGGGAAAGAATACTTTGAGGATTTAAATAAAATCACTTCAAAATTTATATGGCAGGGCAAAAAGCCAAGAATTAAATTTAAGCTATTACAAGATGCAAGGTCAAGAGGGGGATTTGCACTACCTAATTGGGAATTGTATTACCAAGCTGCAAGTTTGATGTGGGTGAAAGAATGGATAACATTGAGAAATAATAGATTGTTAACTCTAGAGGGTCATGATTTATTACTAGGATGGCATGCTTTCTTATGGTATAAGGGAACTAAAAAACAAGGATATTTTAGAAGACACTATGTTCGAGAAGCTTTATTTTTAAATTGGGAAAAACTAGAAAACAACATTATATACAAATTCCATTATGGGTATCTACTATTGAAGCTTTTTCATATCCAATAATATATAAGAAGGAACAAACAATTAGATATGGAGAGATTTTAAATGAAAAGGGTGAACTCAAATCGATGCAAACATTACAAGAACAAGGAATAAAAATGAATTGGTTTTCATATTTGCAAATACAATCTAGATATGATGAGGATGTTAGGACTGAAGGTATTTATAAAAAACCAACTGAACTAGATAAAATTTTGATGGGTACGAATGAAAATGATTAAAAAACTCTATGGTCATTTATTAGAAGTTAGAATGGAAGAGGAGCAGGTTAAGGAAACAATGATTGCTTGGGGGGAAAATTTCAGTTATGGGATAGATTTAGAGAGATGGCAAACACTATGGGATCAGAATTATAAAATGACAATGTCAACTGCATATAAAGAAAATTTGTATAGATGTTTTACAGGTGGCACCTATCCCCGAGAAGGATCGCAAGAATGTTTAAGGACAAATCGGATAAGTGTTGGAAATGTCATCAGATACCCGGCTCCTACTACCACATGTGGTGGACTTGCGCTGATGCTAAAAGATACTGGACTAAAATCCACATGTGGTTGGAAAAAATGACACAACATACAGACTTGAAACCCGAGATATTCCTGTTGGGAATTGTACCAGAGACACTTAGCAAAGAACTGAAATATTTGATTGTTAATGTACTGACAGCTGCTAGAATTGTATTTGCTAAAAATTGGAGAAATGACAAGATACCTGCGCAGGAGGAAGTGATTAAGAAAATTTTGGACTGTGCCGAAATGAGTAGATTAACATTTGAAATTAGGGATCAAGAAGAAAAGCAGTTTTATAAGATACGGAGTATGTTTTATCAATGGTTAGATAAAAAAGCTTGGTGATATATGGAACAATGGAGATAAATAGAATTGTTGAAAGGAAATATAATATAGAGATTATAACATGATAGAGAATTAATAATAACGATTATAGTTTTTTTTTTCTGTAATAGACAGTATGCATGATGAGGAGAGGGCACTGAGACTTGGGACTGACTGACACACTTGAAATTGAGATTGGTTTATGTATTGTATGTTTGTTTGTCTTGTTTGTTTTTTGGAAAATAATAAAACCTTTTATAAAAAAAGGAGATAGGGCGGCATATAAGTCAAACAAACAAACAAACAAATAGAGACTGAGCAATTCTGGGATTCGAAGAAGTTGGCAGATCTGGAGGTCACCCAAACTGAAACGAGCCGCTGTAAGGTAAGAAGAATCTAAGCTATAAAACATAAAACAAATATGCACTTAGTCAGAATGATATTTTCATTGGGCTATATTTCCTGGATTGGATATGTGCATACTCTATGGCATTATCCAAGCCTTTTTAAAATTTTGAAAAGAAGAATAATTAATAGGGTAAACACCCCATTGATGTTCAGCAATCAGACAATATGTGGTCAAACCCCTAGGAGATCATTTATTCCTAGTCTTCCACATAATTTGAAAAAGCATTATGTTTCTCTTTTGACTGCTGGTTATCATATTGTACATCAGCATATGCTAATATCTTGCCAGTTAGGGTCTTCTCTGGTACACCTTTGAAGTTCTTCAGTGATGGCGTTTGGATGGAGTCAATGGACCTATGGCCAGCGGATCAGTGGTGGGATTCAAAAAATTTTACTACCAGTTCTGTGGGTGTAGCTTGGTGGGCATGGCTTGGTGGGCGTGGCTGGGGAAGGATGCTGCAAAATGCCATTCCCTCCCCACCCCACTAACCTACTTTCTAGCTTCGTTCTCCTGTGCAGGGCAACAAAAGAAGACCCAGCCAATCAGCTGGGACTCGGGAGGCAGAGAATAGATGGGGGCGGGGCCAGTCATAGGTGGTATTTGCCGGTTCTCTTAACTACTCAAAATTTCCGCTACCGGTTCTCCAGAACTGGTCAGAACCTGCTGAATAACCACCTCTGCCGTGGATTGGCTCTGGTTTTAAGTTTCCCTCCCAGAGGAGAGTCAATAACTATGGTTTATAAAATATGCTAACTTTAGAAAAAAAGGTTGAAAAACAAGAGTGGTAATGACAAGAGAATTTCAAGAGTTGGCAGCACCCACGAAAGTCCCCTAGAGGGCAGAGCTAGGAAAAGTGGGCACAAATATTTATGAATGGAGACACCTCTGGGTCAAGTTGGGGAGAAGGTTGTTCCTCTTGTCTCTTTGCTCTTTGAATCAGCAGAGACTAGGATATAGATTACCTCAGAAGGCATTGCACTTACATAGCCCATCCTGCCCTGAGTGCAAAACAGAAGGTATTTTGCTCAACTCTTGCTAATTTTATGTATGTATGTATGTATGTATTGGTATGTATGTATTCATTCATTTGTTCATTCATTCATTCATTCATTCATTCATTCATTCATTCATTTTTATCCTGCCTTTATTATTTTTATAAATAAGTTAAGGTTGCTAACAAGCACTTCTTTCTCCTATTTTCCCCACAACACTCTATGAGATGGGTTGGGTACAAGGAGAGGCACTAGCCAACGGTCATCCAGCTGCCTTTCAGGCCTAAGGCTGAACCAGAATCCACAGTCTCCTGGTTCCCAGATGGATGCCTTAACCACTAGGCCAGAGTGGTTTGCACATTTCTCACACATATTGCTTTGTCATTTCCAAAGTAAGCTCTCACACAGACAGAAGCCCCCAGTTCACTGAGTCATGAGCCTTGAGGCCTCTTGAGATGATGTCAAAACACCCTGTGCCTTCTGTCCTGGGATCTATGGGTATCATTCCAGAGAAGAGGAATCCTGTATTCCTTTTTGACTAACCAATGAAATTGTTCAGGCAACTATGCCCCTAATGTAATGTGTTCTGTGTCGGGTGATTGCTCTCTTATATCCAAAACCTCCAGGAAAAGGCCAAGGGCCCAATATGGAGAGAGCTAAGAGAAAGCAAGAATGGAAACAGTTGATGCAGTTTTCCTGAGGAGATAACTCATGCTTCATCAGGCAATTATTACAAGGGTCTCTATCTCTTCTCTACATTCAACACTTTCTTCTTGAATTGCTTTCTATAAGACCAATGGCATTGCTTGTGGACTAGGGGCATGTTCCCAGGCCCCAAGAGGGAACATCTTCTCTCCAAACATTCCTAGATCAGTTTTTTTAAGAAATGGTTCCTTTGTTTCTCTCCTGTAGTAATATTGGTAATAAGCTGAAGCAACTGGCAGCTTCTCACTGAGCTCTAGGAAACCCATCGACAGCAACAGCTATAAGAGGTTTTACAGAGAGGAGACCAGCAGTAAGAAGGAGATTCAGTAGAGAATTTGGAGGAAAATTCTGAGTGAGAAAAGGAAAGTCTGGGGAAAGTTCCCTTAAATTTGGCCTCTTGCTGTCCCTTCCTTTTCTCTCATGGCATGATCACACAAAATAATGTCTTTTTGTCCCATTTCTTTGTGAAATTGGTATTTTCCGAACTTGTAAGTAAAATGCATATTTGATTATACAAAGGTGGCACAATTCTTTAAGCAGGGCAATTGATTCAAAAAGGGAAGTAGAAGGAAGAGGAGAGGAATGAAGATGAAAAGAAGAGCTGAGGCCACCTCAAAATAATAAACTCAAGATTATCCATTAATTTCTGTTGTTTACCGCACCTTTTGCTGCACAGAACAGCTCACATCACCCAAAACCAGGTTCCACTTAAACACTGCTTAGCAATCTTTTGGTTTTCTTCAAAGATCTGACGACACCATTTCTTAATAGGCTTTCCTTGTGAAGGAATTTTTCTAGACCCTTCCCTTCCTCCTTCTATCACGCTTTTCCTTTTCAGCTCTCCACTTGATTGATCTCATTGCCTTTAGCGACTTTAACATGTAGGGAGGGATAACAAAGCCAGTTGCCGCTGTTCTGTTCCTTTTCTCAAACTTTGCAGACTTCACGGAGAGGGCCTGCCTGAATGGACTATGTCTACAGCTCTCCTTTTATGAACTTTTCTGAAATTTCACTGCTTTCCTTCATCCCACTCATGCTCTGTGTAGGTTTGGGGGCTCAACTTCTGAGTGGGTTGTGTAGACTGGTTTTTTTTTCCACATGATAATATGACAGTTATGGAAAAAGGACATCTGCTTGAATTAATTTACTGAAGAATGTGTTGCCAATTTGATAGCAAGGTGCTTTCCAGTCACAGATGGCAGAAATGTGGGGGTCAAAGCAAGTCTTTACTAGGTGGTCTGGAAAAACAAAGACAGCCCATTTGTCTTGTTTTTGCTTTTCTACTGTTTGCCTGAAACTAAGTTAGTCTAGAGCAGTGGTGGGATTCAACATTTCTTACTACCTGTGGGTGTGGCTTGGTGGCCATGGCAGGGGAAGGATACTGCAAAATCCCCATTCCCTCCCCACCTCACTAACCTGCTTTCCAGCTCTGTTCTCCTGTGCAGGGCAACAAAAGAAGACCCAGCCAATCAGCTGGGACTCAGGAGGCAGAGAATAGATGGGGGCGGGGCCAGTCAGAGGTGGTATTTGCCGGTTCTCCGAACTACTCAAAATTTCCGCTACCGGTTCTCCAGAACTGGTCAGAACCTGCTGAATAGAGTAGGGGTGTCAACTCACAGCCTGTGGGCAGGTGCGTCACGCGCTGGCTACTCCCACCCCTGGTTTAGTGAAGGGGGAAAAAGTCACAATACCTCATGTGATGACAACATGACACCACAAGTTTGACACCCCTGATCTAGAGAAAGGAGAATTATTAGTGCCACTAGATAATAGTATGTGACCACGTCCTCTCTCAGGTTGTTTTCAAGGGCTGTCCTACCTGGTAGCCTTTACACCTGATTGGGATACCTGCCTTAGTTTCTTCACCTCTGCAGATGTGACAAGGCCATTGTGATCAGTTTCTTCCTTGTGGCTTCTCTCATTGTCTCACCACCTTCCAAGTTTGCAGTGTCAAATTAGATAAAACTAGTTTTTTCAACAAGAGGTTCAGATAATCCTGCAAAATTTGAGAAAGCTCATGACCCATTTCCTGCACACCACTGGTATGTCACATCTTTTCTGTAGCTGACAATCAGAAGGCGCTGATCAGACTCAACTAATCATCTTTGTTTAAGGAACGTTTCTATAGCACAAGCCTTCAAAGAAGAACTTCTTAAATTATTCCAAGAAATGAATTAAAAATACTGCTTGTTCAGTTTGGCTTAGCGGCTATGAGAATCTATGAGGTTTGCAAACCATTATTTATAGCCTACTGTTCATTAACCCAACCAATAGTGTCTTATTAGCAAACCATAGAGAATTACAAAATCTGAGTCCAGTTTATATGTGGATTTGCTATTGGATGAAAAAGCAAAAAGTTGGGCATAATTTAATGGTAATTTAGTGATAACTGTAGCTGAAGACTCTGTTTATCTCAGGTAGCTGTTCCATTTAGACTTAGCTGAGCTTCATTGTTTTCCTCAATTGCCCACCCTTGTCATTACATCTCATTATGTTACTTTTGTCTTTTTCCCCCATTTCCTTAAGAAAACTCAATTTCAACATTAACCTCAATCTATCCAGTTAGTAACCTGTTGCCATTTTTTAAAACTCCTCCTTCCTGACCAACATATAATATTTTTAGATGTCTAAATACTGCATATGCTGTGGATTTGCCAAAACTCTTCCCCCTTTGTTACATGAATTAAATTAATGGATCAAAACTGAGAATGTTGACAGTATAACTAAGAAAATATGTTCAAAAGAGAAAAGTGTAAATGTACACACACAAACCAGAATAAAAAAAGTTTACAGTGTAAACATGCAGAGATTTTGAATTGATTCAAATGGTACTTTCTCCAGCTGTTAATTTCTGAAATGTCAATATGAATCCCTTTGTGGATTCTGATTAGTGGTGTGCAGAACTTGTATGTGAAACAGGCTGGGATGCTGCATATCAATTCACCACTCATTCTAATGCTTGGAAGATGCCCCAATTTTTACTAGCCTTTAAAAGTGGACCAAACTATGTGTCCGTAATCTTGAAAGAGTGAGCTCCTGTTGATTTATATAGTGATGGCTAAATCTGGCTGTAGGTTCTGCCTCAGATTAACTTTTCCAAAAAGCAACCGAGTCAGAAAATCACTTAAAAGCAATTTATTAGAGAACTGTGATAAACTAGGGTCTCTCTGTGAAAAGGGGGAGTCTGGAAAAATGGCTTACACTTACTTTTATAGTTAGAACAATAAGGAACTTCAAAGTAAATATTTGTACAAAGTTAGCACCTACCCCTCTCCTAGAAGAATGAAGTATTTTAGAAAATATTAAAAAGGCAGAATATTATATTTCCCTGGATGAGAAAAGGAGAAACATGTTTCTAAAGACAGAAACTCAGAGCCACAGTTCCCTACCCCCAAGCAGATACTAAGCTGAAGCCAGCTTTTAGAAATGCAGATTTGGCAATCCATTCAAGACAGGATATTTTGAACAAAGGTAGAATGGTAGGATTAGCCCTCACAAACCAGGACAAAGCCATTAAGACACAATAGGAATTGCCCACAGAACCAAACCTCTTCATTACATCCTCCTCCTCCAAGTTTCAACCCAACTTGACTTCAAGACAAACATGACCCCTGCATAGCCCCATGGGAGTCTGACAGCAACCAATAGAATACATGCCACAGGTACAAGAAGCCCAAGTTCAAAGCCCAGAGAGGGTATAACTACCTCTCACTCTCCACTCCATGTGCTCAGCTGCCCAGGACCTAAAACCCATGTGATCTTGTTCATCAATAAACCATCTTTTCAATCAGCCTCCATGTTTCCAGTGCCTTTCTCCCCACTTGGAACTGAACCAGAAGGATATTTCTTTAACAGGTTGATTGATTTAAAAGTAGTTGTCTGCCTACTTACATCATAAGAAGCATCCAGTGATATGTGAGCATAGCCATAGAAAACAGCATTGTTTTCTGAATAAAAGCAAAAGAAACATTGGCAAAGGAAAAACATCAAAACAGGTATGGGTAAGATATATTCTCAGTGCTTCCCAAGGTTGGACTTGATTATTTGCTTTGTTCCTGGAAGCTTGGAAACAGGTGAACACAAAACTGTTATCTACAACATATCAAATTCTCTTCTGTCAGCCCTGGTTTCTAAAAGAGAGGCTTTTTGGAGGTGGGGAGGTTAAAGCTTATGGCAAATTATTAGCAATACATTTGAAGAAGTAAAATTTAAAATACAAGAAAACCCGTTTCAGTTTGCCAGTGCAAGAGGACTACAAAACCATGTTTCAAATGTTACAAAGTCCATTCTGGGTGGCCTCATATATATATGGGTGGTCTGTGTCTTCTTCAATCTCAGGTCTTCTACCAGAGGCCTTGGAGTTTGACAATATCTTAGCTCTTCCTAGCACTACACTCTTCTGATGTTGTTCCTGGGATGTTCCGGAGCCACTCTCCCAGCTTAGGAGTCATAGCCCCAAGTGTTCCTACCCCTACTGGGACCACTTTGGCTTTTACTTTCCACTTCCTCTCCAGTTCTTGCTTCAGGCCTGGTACTTCTTCTTCCCATACTCCTTCCTGATGTTGCTGTCACTTGGCACCACTATATCTATCACCACTGCTGTCTTCTGGTCTTTGTCTACCTACCTACCTACCTACCTACCTACATACATACATACATACATATCTCTGCTGAAGTCAGCTAGGTCTGCCATCTGCTATACAGGTAGCTATTTCGAACATTATTTCAACAGCCTACAATGTAGCTTATTACCTGGACTTACACTCGGCTCCATTTTTTAAAGAATATATATTTTATAATTAAATAGAACCAGGGAAAGCTTTTGTCAGGCCAGAACAATTCAGTCTTTTCTCCAAAGTGACAAGCTGTCCTCCTATCAGAAAAGCCAGCTGGCTCCCAACAGTCTTTAGCAATTTCTCAGGCAAAGGTACGATGCACTAAAGTCGCTTATGCTGATCAGTACGAATCATCCGGGCACTCAGGAGTTTCATTGAAAAGCCAGTCAGGTGAAAAACTCATACACGAGCAGAGCCAGAAGCCATTTCAGACAGGAACACAACTCTTTGTGTGCGTGGCATGGTCCTGCGGGCCCCCTGAATCCCCTGATGGAGGTTTCCAAGCGCAGATTGCACTCTATTTTATTTTCAGTCTTGTGTCCTGGCATTGATTTTTAGGCACTATTGTATGGGAGCAAATTGCTCTAGTTCTTCTGTTCTTTATGTATTTTTCCACAAAAAGAATACCGATAAAAACTGAACAATATAACTTTCAAGAATGATTCTCTCAACAGTAATTTACCAGGGATAAAAGGAGACTGTGTTGAAATATGTTTGTGGGGCAGAGAGGGAAATAGAGGTCAATGTGTATCCTGTGGATAGGAAGATTCCCCTTGTTTTTCACACAAAGAGAGAACTTGATGTTCCACATTAAATTTGATGGCCAGTGAATTCAGAATAAAACCGAATGAATGGTTGGAAAGAAAGTCAAAGGGAGAACCAAGGGGGGTAAAACTGTAATTATAAATAACTATAAAATGAAATCATTTGTGTTGTATCAACAGGGTATAACTGGAAAAACGAACTATATGGAAATGAAATAGTAAAGTTAGAACGATCAGGTGCTTGTTTCTATTAATATATGTTTCCAGTTAAAACATCATCATCGCAGCAACAAAATTGATTACTGCTTCATTATTTTAATGACTTCAGAATGCCCTGCAGGGATTGAACTGTGTTTGAGCTCAAAGGGCACAGGTCTTCTCTAGAAAATCTTAGAAAATGAAGCCCTTAGTAGAAGTGACACTGAGGGGTGAAATCACAGAATGAAGGATGAAGCAAAATTGTGGATCACTACTCTTGACAGAATCAATTCTGCTTCATCCTTCATGGATCACTACTCTTGATTCTGTCCTGGAAAACCATTATTCTGATCCAGAATCCGCCCCCTCCAAACTCACAGGCTTGCCACTTCCAGAAGGCAGGGAGGTAGATGAAGGTTTGTTGTGTGGGAAACCCCTTGTTACAGCCTGGCCTACTCAGGAATTGGCTACCTTAGAACTGGGATCCAGTTTAATTGGTGCTAGTCTTACTCAGGCAAGGCTAGAAGGTTTGGGATTTAACTATCTAGCTAATTTCAGTTCATTGCTGGAAGAATAATCTTCCATAACAATCCACTTGTGTGCCTTGCCCTATATGTAAAGCTATGAAAACTTGTCTGGAAACTTTGGCCCTTGCCTAGAACTGATTGTATGAATTACTTCAACCTTGGCTGCAAGTTAAGAATCTCTGTACAATGTGAATGTGGACTAAAAAAGACCAACTCATTTAAATAGTTGATTGCTGAGCCTAATTTAAAAGCTTATATTGCCTTTGATGGATATCTGTTTGTGGGACCAGAGTGCCAGGCAAAATTTGTTAAGGGGGCATGACCCAGTATCTGCCATATTATTTGCTCAGAATTCCTTTCTCATTAGCACTTAGACTTATATACTGCTTCACAGTGCTTTACAGCCCTCTCTAGGCAGTTTATAGAGTCAGCCTATTGCCCCCAACAATCTGGGTCCTCATTTTACCAACCTAGGAAGGATGGAAGGGTGAGTCAAGTTTGATCCTGTCAGGATTGAACTCCTGGCAATGAGCAGTGTTAGCCTGCAATGCTGCATTCTAACCGCTGCACCACCATGGCTCTTTTCATTCAAAGTAGTAATGGAATTTTGGATAAGCAACATGGATCTCACCATAAAGCTTGGCTGTTTCCTTTGCAACCTATTGATAGCCAACTATCAGGAGCAAGATCAGTTCCAGCGCTGGAATGCAGGAACAGCTTGAATGCTAGTCTGTGGTAAATACAAAATCTTGAAATCTGTAGGAGGACATTCTCAGCCTCAGTTATATATTGAGTTAATTGAGGCAAAGTCTCTTTGAAATGCTTTTTCTCCTATCTCTCAGCAGCTGAACCGAGAAGCTTCCTTTGAGATAAACATTCAAATGTCTCATTCCTTGCTTTTCACAGTCTCTCACATCACCAGAATAATGGTCAGCCGTTGAGAAATTCTGTTGCTGCTCCAGAAAGGAATGTGACTATGCTGTGTAGGTGTATTATTCCTCTAATTGCTCATTTGCTCCCTCCTACAGAAAGTCAGTAATGATGCTGCATTCATAGAATGGCATTTTTATCAAAACAACAAGAAAACAATCTCACTTTAGGGTGATTTCAAGCAATGAAAATAAACCATACCCGTGTGCTGAACATGATTTTGGATAATTGCGTGGATGCGTTCACAGAATTTTCTTGGCTACAGATGTAGTTTTGTCACTGTCTTCTTCCAGGAAGTTTCCTAGTCTAGTGATTGATTGATTGATTGATTATGTGTCATTAAGTCATTTTCTACTGGTAGCAGCCACATAGGTGGATTTTCTCTATGATGATCTGTCTTTAACCCATTCTTTCAAATCTCCCCATGGGACATTCATCCCCAGGGGTCTTCAAACTTGACAGCTTTAAGACTTATTAGTCATGTTTTAAGACTTATACAGTCATGTTAGCTCAGGAATTCTGGGAGTTGAAGTCCACAAGTCTTCAACTTGCCAAGTTTGAAGACCCTTGTTCATCACCATTGTTACTGAGTCCATCCACTTTGCAGCTGGCCGTCCTCTTCTTCTCTTGCCTTCTACCTTTCCCAGCATTAGAGCCTTTTTCCAGAGAGCTGGGCCTTTGTTAATGTGTCCAAACCACTAACTAGATCTGACCATACTTACCTAAGTCTGAACAAGCCAATGTACAACATACACAGTATTCTCTAACTTAATGATTTAAAAAAATTAAAGGCAAGAACAGGTATCTAGAGTTCTAAAGCTGCAGATGAGAATCCAATAACTTTCCTGCTCTGGGCCAGTGTTTCTCAACCTTAGCAACTTTTGACCAGAATAGAATAACAGAGTTGGAAGGGACCTTCTGGTCCAACCTCCTGCTTAGACAGGAAGCCCTACCATTTCAGACAAATTTTAAGGTATATGGACTTCAACTCCCAGAATCCCACAACCAGCAATGCTGCCTGAGTTGTTCTGGGAATTGAAGTCTACATATCTTAACATCGCCATGGTCAACTGTTTCCTAGTATTCCTGTTTATATTGACTGTTTCCTAGTATGATTTGATTGCTTATTGTACCCTATGACTATTATTAAGTGTCGTACCTGATGCTTCTTGACTCCTGACGAATGTATCTTTTCTTTTATGTACACTGAGAGCATTTGCACCAAGAGAAATTCCTTGTCTGTCCAATCACACTTGGCCAATAAAGAATTCTACTACTTCTACTTGACAGACACTGTTCTAGACAATATATTCAACATTAGTCTGAGCCATACTTTTCATCATCTGCCCATCTAGTTCCATTCCACCTTCACGGATTTTTTTTTAAACTGAAGCCAAGCTTCCAGGGGCCAAGTACAGCAGTCCTCAATTCACAATTACAGGTAAACCCAAAATTTCCATTGCTATGCAAGAAAGTTGCAGGGTGAGTTTGGTTCCAGTTTACGACTTTTCCTGCCACAATTACTAAGTGAATGACTACACTTGTTAAGTTCTCAATACATGTAACGTGCATCTGGCTCCCCCAATGTCTCTGCTTGTCAGAAGGTCATAAAAGTGATCTCATGATCTCGGGACACTGCGTCTGTCATAAATACATGCCAGTTTTCAAGCGTCCAGATTTTGATCATGTGACCACAGGGGCGGTATTGCAATGATCACAAATGAGATAAACAGTCATAAGTCACTTTTTTCAGGGCCGTTGAAACTTGGAATGGTCATTAAACGAATGTTTGTAAGTCAAGGATTACCTGTATAGCTTTGTCATGCCCTTGTTAGAGTCAGACTCTGAGGGAGAGGAGAAACAGCCAACAGGGAGTGGAGGTGTGGCTCTGGAAGTTGTGGAGGAGGCTGGGAAGGGCAGAGGCCGGCTGGGCAGTCAGAGGAAGAACCAGGCCCATCCCCTCTTCATCCTAGGACATGCAGGGAGGAACAGAGAAGGAAACAACTTGGCTCACGAGAGAGGAAGCAGCCATGATCCCCCTCATTGGTTGCAGCTGGGGAGAACAGTATATAAGAGAGACAGTTAAAACCCAGTGTTGCTAAAGGCAAAGCGTGTTTTATTTTGGGCTGAAGTTATCTTGGTTGGCGTCCTTCCAGCAGACTGTGCCTTGTTATCTCCTTGAAGTTGGTAATTACTTATCCTGGACCGTTGTGGAATTTCCTTCATTGTAGTTTGTTATGTATGTAGGTTTGAATGTTATTGGTTTATTTGAACTGTTCTTGTAAAATGTCAAATGGTATTGGTTTAAATAGTGCGGGAAGAAACCCTGCACTCCCATTGGCTGGCAGCTACGGCTGCAGGCTATAAGAGGCAGCCGTAGCCAAGCCAGGAGGGGTCCATTCGAGCTGTAGTCACTTAATAAACTCTTTGCTGGAACTCCTCGCTTCTGACTCTTCATGCAAACTTAACATAGTTTGTTCTGGTTTTTTATTTCACCTTTATCGGCTCATTGAGTTCGGTCTGTACTGCCTTCTTTTGAAGACTATTTCTGAATGAGTTTAATCTCCAACTGAGAATTATTGAACAGTGGGGCCAAGTTGGAGGCATTAAAGGACATTTATTTACGTTTTGGATTTTATTACATTTGTGTTATACTTTGGGTCATCACAAGCTTCTTTCTACATCCATCCAACTGGTCAGCCATTCTTGGCAGGGTATATTAACCCAGATCTCTACTGACCTGTACTACAGGTCATCCTCGTTTAACGAACGTTCACTTAGGAAATTGTTTAAAATTACAACAGACCCCCCCCCCCACAAAAAGGTTACTTACAACCCAGATTCAAATTTGCGACATGTTCATGTGGTCGTTTGGGACAATCAGCAATCAGTTCACATTTATGACCATTTTCAGCATCCTGTAGTAATGTAATGATGATTTACAATTTTTTTTCCTGGAAACTGGCAAAAATACCCAGTGTGAACCATGGGTTCACATAATGACTGCAGCATTCGCTTTATGACCATTGTCTTCATTTAATGGCTGCTGCAAAATGTTGTAAAATCAGGTTGGTTAGGTGGTGATCCACTTAACAACAAGCATGACTCAAGACCACAGTTCCAGACTCAGTTATAGTCGTACATTGAGGACTATCAGTACTTCTATCTGACTATCTAGAACAGGAACTATGTGGTCAGGCTTAGTTTTTGGGGAGAAAAATAAGGAAAAAAAGCTCTGCCTCTGCCTACCAGCATCTATCGGTATTCATCTGGCTAGCGTCCTGTCAGTGTGTGAGAGAGTTGAGGGCTGTTTGGAAACTGAAACAGTATTTGCTGTGGGAGCAAGAAGGAGACAGCAAGGAGCCTGGGCGTAGCTTAGCTCAACTGTTCTGTACTAAAGCCGGTTGCTGCTCTGAAACTGAAACTGAAACTGAAACTCCTCTCCTCTGCTTGTGTTTTGCATTTGGAACGTATTTGTTTTCAGGTGGGGAGGGGGAGTAGAACTCCTTAGCATCAGAGCATGTTAATAATAATATATGAAGTACTAATGCTCTGATGGTCATTTTGAAAAATCCTTTTGTAGTAAACACCTAGAAGCCAAGAGGAACATATGTGCCAAATTTCAAGTTTGTAGGCTTTACAGTTCTGGAGATTTTGTGATGCGTGAGTGGTATTTCACACACACACACACACACACACACACACACACACACATATCCGTGCACTACATAATATACATTATTGCCTTTTGTTCTTTAAACAGCTCATATTTTACCTCTGTTGGAGTTAATCAACTGCACTAGCCTTGACTTTCTCCATTTTTTTTCTTCTCGTCCTATTAATTGATTTATCATATATTTGCTTCACAATCCAATTCCATTCATTCTCCCTATACGCTCACATCTTTTCGGTGGACTTCACTTTTGTTTTCAATCCAATTTTAATCAGCATCCTTCATCGGTGATCTCAGAAATGGACAGTTGTATCTGAATGATAAAACAAATATACAGTAGCCCTTGACTTACGACCAGAATTGAGCCCAAAATTGAGCCCGAGGCGACGGGTCTTGTGGATACCATTTGGGAAGAATTCGATCCTGTGACTCCAGATGAGGTGGACAGGATCATGGGGAAACTGAGTGCTGCCACGTGTTTATTGGACCCGTGTCCCTCCTGGCTGGTTTATGCCGCCCAGGAGGTTACACGAGCAGTGGTTAATGCTTCATTGAGTGAGGGATCCTTCCCCTCCACCTTGAAGGAGGTGGTGGTGAGGCCCCTCCTCAAGAAGCCTGCCCTGGACCCAGCTACTTTGAACAACTTTCGTCCTGTCTCCAACCTTGGTTTTGTTGCGAAGGTTGTTGAGAGTGTGGTAGCCCGACAGCTCCCGGTGTTCCTGGAGGAAACTGATTATCTGGACCCATATCAATCGGGTTTCAGGCTTGGGTACAGCACGGAGATGGCATTGGTCGTGCTGGTGGATGATCTCTGGAGGGCTCGGGACAGAGGTTATTCCTCTGTCCTGGTCCTATTAGATCTCTCAGTGGCTTTCAATACTATCAACCATGGTATCTTACTGCAACACCTCAAGTGGTCGGGAGTGGGAGGCACTGTTTTACGGTGGTTATCCTACCTCTTGGGTCTCTTGCAGTTGGTGTTCGCAGGGGGGCAGAGATCGGCCCCGAGGCCCCTCCCTTGTGGGGTGCCCCAGGGGTCAGTTCTCTCTCCCCTCCTGTTCAACATCTATATGAAACCTCTGGGCAAGATCATCCATGGTTTTAGGGTGAGGTATCATCAGTATGCTGATGATACCCAGCTTTTTATCTCCACCCCAAACCAACCCAGTGATGCCCTCGACGTGATGTCCCAATGCATGAAAGCGGTACGGAACAGGCTTCGACTCAACCCAGCCAAGACCGAGTGGCTGTACGTACCAGCATCTCGGGTTATCCAGGATGTTCCATCCTTAGTTATGGGGGGAGAGGTGTTACCCCCCCATAGATAGGGTGCGCAACTTGGGCATCCTCCTGGATGCACGGCTCAGTTTGGAGGAACAGGTGGGAGCCGTGGCCAGGGGGCATTTGCCCAGGTTTGCCTGGTATGCCAGTTGCGCCCCTATCTGGACCGAGATGCCTTATGTACAGTTACTCATGCGCTCGTTACCTCCTGTATAGACTACTGCAATGCTCTCTACATGGGGTTGCCCTTGAGGACCACTTGGAGGCTTCAACTGGTTCAGAATGCTGCCGCATGGGTTGTGATGGGAGTATCCCAATACTCCCATATTACACCCCTCCTGCGTGAGCTGCATTGGTTGCCGGTTGCCCTCCGGGTGAGATTCAAGGTGCTGGTAATCACCTATAAAGCCCTACATGGCTTAGGGCCGGGGTATTTGCGGTAACATCTGCTGCCAGCAATGACTGCCCAACATCCTGTGTGCTCCCACACACAGGGCCTCCTTGGGGTGCCGTCAGCCAGACAGTATCAGCTGGTGGCCCCCAGGGGTAGAGTCTTCTCTGTGGGTGCACCCGCCCTTGGAATCAGTTGCCCCTGGAGCTTCAGATGGCTCCTGACCTTCGATCCTTCCGTCATGACCTGAAAACATGGCTCTTCCAGCTTGCCGACCTGGACTGATGATGGGGAGGGGTTTTTAGTGGTGGTTTGTTAGTTTTAATTAGTAGATTGGGTTGTTTGTTTAATTTTTTTAAGGTTTGTACTGTATGTTTTTATTGTTGTGAGCTGCCCTGAGTCCTTCGGGAGATAGGGCAGCATAGAAATCCCAATATAAATAAATAAATAAATAAATACATAAATAAATAAATAAATAAATAAATAAATAAATAAAATTTCCATTGCTAAGCAAGGCAGTTGTTAAGTGAGCTTGGCCCCATATTATGACCTTTTTTGCCACGGTTGTTAAGCAAATCACGCTGTCATTAAGGAAATCTGGCTTCCCTCATGGACTTTGCTTCTCAGAAACTCTCTGGGAAATTTACGAATGGTGATCACATGACCCCAGGATGGCACAACTGTCATAAATAGATGCCAGTTGCCAAGTGTCCAAATTTTGATCACATGGCCACGGGAATGTTGCAATGGTCCTAAGTGTGAAAACCAGTCATAAGTCACTTTTTCAGTGCCGTTGTAACTTTGAAGATTTGCTAAACAGGGATTAAACAGGGACTGTAGCATAAGTTCATGCAAGCTCCCCATCTCATGTACATCATGATGCAGACTTCACATCCTTTATGTGTACCATAATATAGTGTACATACAACAGGAGATGCACCACAACACTCAATTTAACATTTGTCACTCCCACCCTCAGTGGATGTCCATGTCCATTCATTCTTGACTCCATGTATTATTTGACCATACCACAGGTGCTGTTCTTAAATCCCTGTTATACAGTTCTTTTAATTTATTAATACAGTTCATTTAATTTAGTTCCGTGTTTCTCTTAATGTGTCCAACTTCACTTCTATATAAGGAAAGCAGTAGAAACATGCTCTTGTACAGAACCATTTTTGCTTCCCTCCCCAAACATACTACCAGCTACTTTTCTCCCAGCATCCATGTTCCCATCTTTAGAAAAACGCCATAGTGCAGAGATTCATCTACATCACGGGTGTCAAACTCCCCTCGTCATGTTGTCGTCACGTGATATTTTGCAACGTTTCCCCCCTTCGTGGAGCTGGGGTAGGCGTGGCCTGTGCATGATGCATCCGGCCCACAGGATGCATCATGTTTGACACCCCTAATCCAGAGGTGGTATTCAGCAGGTTCTGACCAGTGGAAATTTTGCGGAAATTTTGAGCAGTTCGGAGAACCGGCAAATCCCACCTCTGACTGGAGATGTTACATTATCCTTCCCCTGCCACGCCCACCAAGCCACGCCCACAGAACCAGTAGTGAAAAAATTTGAATCCCACCACTGCCCTAATCTACATAATCTAGTTTTCTGCTATCTTAATATAACCTGGAATTATTTGTTTTCCCTTACTTGGTCTTTGAGGCATCGGTTTTTTCTCCAGATTCACCCTTTTCATTGCATCATTCTATCTACCTCACATTTACTGCCAATTATTCGATGATAGGGCACACCTTCTTGGTTCAGAACAGCATATTTATTTTAAGTTATCCTTACATGCATTTAAAAACTGAGGGGATATGTTACCTCTTCCTCTTTAATGCCAACTCTTTCAGGAAGCTTTCCCCCACCTGTTTGAGGTCTATCATATTCTGCTCTTATGTTCAGCAACCACCCTTCAACTATTTACATAAAACATTCTGCACTTTAAACCACTTTATCATACCCTTCTTCTAATTCAACATACTTCCTTTCTCATATGGAAACATTTCTCAATGACCTTCTGGAGAGCATAAATCTTAAACTGTACACAAGCTACCTGTCACCAAGCTGTACATTGTCTCCCAGATTTTGCTCACTCTTCACTTCTCCTACCCTTTTGATCAGAGTTCTGTCAAACATTTTCCCTTTATATAATGAAACAGCATCCTACTAAGTTGCTCTACAAATATGTATTTTCTCCTTTAACAGCCTCCTTCACTTCATCCTTCCACCAAGCATCTTTTTTTTCATTCTTCCCATTAATGTAAATCCAAACATTTCTCTGGCACACTGGAATGCAATTCTTTGGAAGCTGTTCCAAATGGCTTCTATATCCTCTTTCCTTACACCCACTTTCTATTAACTCTGCTAGGAGGTTGTTCTTTCTTCTTTGCCAGCAGTTATTTTACTTTGCATTTTTCCTTTCCTACCATGTCCATCAGTTTCTCAAGATTCACTCTTGACACTACCAACATCCACATTTAGAATCTTTCAATTTATCATCATGAATAATCAAAACAGTCAAATTTTTAGATTTATATATTCAGTTCTTTGCCATGTATATACGGTACATGTGGATAGACTTGAATTACATATTTGAAATAAATAAAATTTTTAAGCTGATACATATCAGCCAACATTCTTATTTATTCTTAGGTGTTTGATTGGCCCAATATTTTTTCTCTACATCTTCAACTTGCTCCTACCCATCAGTTCATTTTACTTTGCAGATTTTACCCTGATGAATTGCATACGTGCAGAATATTGCATATTTTTTCTCCAAACATCTCTTATTCTTCCCCTGTCACCATTCACTGCAGCATAATTTGCAGCTATAGCAAAACTATGAATTTAACCGTCATACATACCTACAACAATCAGAAATATACTAATTCATACATTGTGAAATCCTTTAATCCTTTGGTGTTCACATTTAAATCTTACGTCTTTACTTTTCTATGTGTATTCACCAACATGTAGGCACAATAAAAAAAATTGCAATAAAAATGACATTGTGACATCACAAGGCAAATGTCTGCCCTTTTGTAAACTCTTTGTGAGAGCACATCCAGCTATGTAGAGCTGGTGTTGCAGTGTCATGCCTTTCATCTACCCCAGACTTTGTCAACCTCAGCATCTTTAACATGTGTGGACTCCATCTCCCAGAATTCCTCAGCCAGCTGTGCTACCTGAGGAATTCTGGGTGTTGAAGTCCACACATGTTAAAGTTGTGGATGCTGAGAAACACTGATCTACTTATTTTGACAAAACTGCTGGATTCTGTGGATGCCCTTTATTTCTGGTGCCTAATGAAGAATCCATTACATAACGCTGTCAGGAGGGATATGGTGGGAAGAACCAGAGAAGCATGAGATTAAGTTCCTTTTTCTGCCTGCAGTTTTATCTTTCAAGTGCTCCGGGTCCACATTGGTGCCATAACAAATAATGAAAATAATGTAGACAGGAGTGTGAACGTAGCATTTTTTTTCTGTAGTTCTGTTTAGAGCAGCCGTGTCATTTCCCAGGATTACCCAGCTACTGCTTCGAACATTTGTTAGCCGTGTTTTTTGAGTGGGTGGGGGGAATTGAGTTCCAGGTTGTGATTTTTTTGGGGAGGGGATGGTTTTTATGGGATAGTTTTTTATGGGATGAATTTGTAATTGTAATGGGGCTTATTTAGTTTAATTTGTTTTTAATTATTTATTGTTGTTCTTGCTTTTATTTGTGAGCTGCCCCGAGTCTTCGGAGATGGGGCGGCATATAAGTCCCATTAATAAATAAATAAATAAATAAATAAAACTTCAATTGTGAAATTTCTGGAGAATATAAAACAATTAGTTGAATTCATACATTAAACGTGACTGTGCCATGAGATTTCTTTTTCTGCAGCTTGCAAGTCACTGAGCTTTGAGTGATATAGTACCTGAAACACCTGACATTAGCATCCTTTTCTCTTTCTTCTTTATTATTTGAAGAGTATCTCAGCTTTTACCTAAGTACCTTCTTAGAGCAACGCAGCCTCAAGAAGGTGAAAGAACATTGAATCCCAAGCATCAAGTGTGTGAACGGCTTCTTAGGTAAGAAGTATAACATTATTTTGATTTTATTTTATTTTTTGTTCAGAGGCCGAACCAAATCAAATAGACACGCTGAATGCACGTATGATTTTCTCATCTTGCTATAGAGGCAGTTTTTCCTGATATTTTGAATAATACCTCTTTCATTTTTTATGGAGTCACAAATCTATGAAATATTTCATGGCTACAAAAGAACTGAAAGGCATTGTTAAGGCTTTTAATAGCAGAAATACTAAAAGCATTCGAAATGGTAGAAAACTATTTAGAATGAAACCATATTTATTTTAATCAGTTAACCTGCTGGCCTGGTGGCTGAATAGATACAAAATAATATGTTGAACTAATTATGGATTTTATCTCGGTGTGTGTGTGTGCGTGCACATGCATGCATGTTTTTGAGACAATTTCTGATCACGGTCTGGGCAACTTCCTGTAGTTTTCTTGGCCAGATTTTCCAGAGGTGATTTCCCATTGCCTACTTCCTAGGGCTGAGAGAAAGTGACTACTCTGTGCCTAAGGCAAGACTACAGCTCACAATCTCTCTTGTTTCTAGCCCAGTATCTTTAACTACCACACCACATTGGCTCAATATGGACTCCACTTTTTCTTATTTCACCCCCTGTGGAAAAATAAGTGATTAAACACTCTTCTTACCCAGGGATGGGATTCTACCGGTTTACACCAGTTAGGTAGAACTGATTGCTATGATTCCCAGTACTTTGGAGAACTGATAAAATGGGGCCCTGGCTGGCCCCGTCACCCTCTGCCAGCTCCTCCTTTCCCTGCCCAGTCAGTCCTTATTGTGCATGCATGACATAGCGCGCATGCGTGACAATCACTGACGGCATTCTCCCCCAGCCCACCCCACCCAGTCACTCCTTATAGCACATGTGCGCTACCTTGCTTCTCACATTTTTCTGCCCACTGCCATTGCTTCCAGCAGCAGCAGCAGCAGCCAGCCAGCCGCCTGCCCACCCACCAGCCCGCCTGCCTGCCAGCCAGCCTTCCACCATCTGATCTCCCTAGGTGAGTGAGGCTCTGCAAGCCCCGGTCACCTACTTGCCACTGCTGCCACCAGCTCCAGTTGAGTCCCGACTCCTGGGCTGGCCTAGACCACCAATGTCACACCACCACTGCCACCTCACCCTTGCCGCTACCGCCGCAACAAGCCCCAGCTGAATCCTGACTCCCGAACTGGCCTAGGCCATCACTGCCATGCCGCCGCTGCCCTCAGTGCTTGCATCCTAGCAAGCTTTCCTCTCCACCCTCCACTTGCCTGGCTTGCTTAGCCACCACGGCCATGGCTCCATGTGGCATTCATGGCCTAGCAAGCTGCCCCCCCACCCACTTGCTTGGCTTGCTGGTGGCCAAGAGGAAGGGGACCCATCAGGGCTGACCCGTCGCCACTTGGGTCCTGCCTGGATTCTCCGCAGCTGCTGGGCCTTGCCTGCTAGGAGCAGGGGTGGGAGAGGGCAACCAGGGAGCACAATGCTATGTTGCCCAGGCCCGCATCGCCCGGGCGGCATAGCATCAGGGAAGGCAAGCCAGGGCTGAGAGCTGCTGGGCTCCCCACCAGCCCGCACTTCCACTCTGGCGCAGCAGGCAATGAGGTGCATCCCGGTGCAAAGAATATGGCAGCAAGTCCCAGCTGCTGCTGTTTTGCCAGCTGGAACTGAGCTGGTAGCCCATGCACCATCTCCTCACAGAAGGACCCGGCCTCACATGTGCACATGTGTGTGCAAAACATAGTCACTGAACTGGTAGTAACACCGGTTGAATCCCACTCCCGGATGGAATGAAGGACAGAAAGAAAGAGAAAGAGAGAGAGAGAGAGAGAGAGAAAAGAAAGAGAGGAACGAGAAAGAAAGAAAGAAAGAAAGAAAGAAAGAAAGAAAGAAAGAGGGAGGGAGGGAGGGAGGAGGAGAAAGTGAATGGGATATGGAAGGAGGGAGAGAGAGAGAGAGAGAAGGAAGAGACAAAGAAAAGAAAGAATAAAGGAAAGAAAGAAAAAGGGAGAGAGAAAGGAAGAGAAAGGAACAAAAAGGATAGACAAAGAAAGGGGGGATGGAAGGAATGGACAGAAAGAAAGAGAAAGAAAGAAAGGAAGGAAGGTGTTATGTATGCAGATTTAAAGTCATTGGTTAAGTTTGAACTGTTCTTGTAAAATGTTGGAAATGATTGGTTTAAAAAGTGCGGAAAACCCAGACTCTGATTCTGGCAACTGCGGCTGCTGGCTATAAGTAGCAGCCGCAGCCCAGCCAAAGTGGGTTCGTTCTGAGCTGTAGTCACTAATAAACAAAGAGCTTGAAGCACTCCGTGTCTGTCTCTTCATGCAAACATAACAGAAGGGATGGAGGAGAAAGTGAATGAGATATATGAATGGATAGATAGATAGATAGATGATAGATGGAGGGAGGGAGGGAGGGAGGAAAAGAAGGAAGGAAGGCTACAAACCCGGCTTCAGAAGACTCTTTGAAACAGCACAGCAATCTAGGGTTGGCCTACAAGGGATCTCAGAGGTCATCTTCTAGTCCAACCCCCTGCTCCAGCAGGGCTAGAAGTGTGTGTGTGTCTGTGTGGCTGTGCGTGGCTGTCAAAACTCCAAGAACAGGTCAAGTAGCTCTGGGGAGCTCAGTCACAAACACTTGCTAAGCAACCAGCCATTAAGCGAGGACCACTTGTATTTGATTTGCCAGTCACATGGCCACATGGCCACACCCACTCAGTCACATGACCACCAAGCCACACCCAGCTGGTCACATGACCACCAAGCCATGCCCACAAATTAAGCCACGCCCACAGAACTGGTTGTTAAAAAATTTGAATCCCACCCCTGTTTTTACCTCCCACCATTGTGCATCCACAATGCTCCCTGATGTGGGAATCAAAGATCCTGATGTATGGATGTAATCACTTGTAAAATGCAAGTCTGATACCAGAAATGTGTAAGTTGATGCTACCAACAGCAATCACTACCATGTCACACCTATATCAGTGTGGACTTTGAAACTTTAGGAAAGAAACTCCAGAATATGAGACCTTAGGCAGTAAACTCAATTCCACCCCCGCCCCCCTCAATCAGTAGAATTGATCTCCAAAAGGAAAAAAAAAGATATGGGTGGCTAGTTATATAAATAATATTAATGGAGGATACAGTTTCTGGAATCGTTCATTGTAGTTTCTGGATAATAGATTGCTGCCATGAGATTTTGCTCATTTAAAACCTGGTAAACCTGATCAGAAGAGCTTTAAACTGAATCCTGTGCGTGTCAGAAACCTTGCCTCATGTAAAGGCATTATAGAATAAAGTGAGAGCTTTGCTTTAATGGGACCTATTAAACCATCTAATAAAAAATTAAGAAGAATGCAGGCTCATAAAGTTCATGGCTGTTGTCTGCACACTAATGTTCACAGCACAGGAAATAAATAAGATGAACTTCTAGTTCAGGAAGGCAAATATAATTTAATGGGTATAATAATCCCCATGACTGAAATATGGCAGTTGATTTAAAAGGAACAGAAGTTCTACTGTATGATAAAGGATGACAAAGCTATCTACACCTGCTCAGAAATCCAAATGAATACCTTTGGTAATACTGTAGAGACCATCTAAGTTAAAAGAAGCAGGGGAATGAATAAAAGCAAGGCTGTTGTTGTATTCCTTATTAACCGCCCAACCACAGAGAAGACATGAGTGATGTTTTTCAAAAGCAAATTGCAGATTTTGCAAAGAGGCATAAAATAATATTGATGGGGAAATTCAAATATTCTGACACCTGTTTCAAGTAAAAAAAAACCCTCTACCATATGTGGTACCTCCAGGAAATTCATAAATTCTTGGCTTGAGTGTAGAGAAAAGTGTAAAACAATCCTTGCTCTGAAACTAGGAAAGACTTAAGGCTCATCTGTGCTGCTTGGTTGCCCCATTGCTAGATTGGTTTTTCTGAGGGGGCAGAAACAAAGGAGGTTTGTTCACTCTGCCCTTATCCCTAATTCAAACTCTGGATGTTGTCCTGCTGCAGTTTGAAAGTATTTTTTCCCCTCTTAGCCAATACTTACTATTACATCTTATATTTTTTAACAAACACAGACATAGACACAATGGGAGTTTTTGTTGTTGTCTGCCAAAAACAGCAAATAAAAAAAAGTTGCAAATTATGGTTATATGACCACAGGACATGGCAACTAGTTGTAAATGCAAGTCAGTTGTGGACCATCTGAGATGTGATCACAGGATCAGGAGGTAGCAGTCATAACTTTTTTTACATTTGTCATACCTTTAAACTTTATAGAAGTAAGTAAATGCAGTTCCATGGCTTCAACATTTTTTTCAGTCCTATAAAGTAGTACAAGTAGTCCTCAACTTATAACAATTTGTTTAACGACTGCTCAAAGTTACAACGACATTGAAAAAAGTAACTTATGACCATTTTTCACAGTTATGACCCAGAGGTGGTATTCAGCAGGTTCTGACCAGTTCTGGAGAACCGGTAGCGGAAAAATACCACCTCTGACTGGCCTCACCCCATCTATTCTCTGCCTCCCGAGTCCCAGCTGATCGGCTGGGTCTTCTTTTGTTGCCCTGCACAGGAGAACGGAGCTGGAAAGCAGGTTAGTGGGGTAGGGAGGGAATGGGGTCTTTGCAGTAACCTTCCCCAGAAGTGGGGTGGGATTGGAGATTTTGCAGTATCTTTCCCCCACCACGCTCACCAAACCACACCCACAGAACCAGTAGTAAAAATTTTTGAATCCCACCACTGTTATGACCTTTCTGGCATCCCCATGATCATGTGATCAAAATTCAGGTGCTTGGCAAATGATTCATATTTTATGACCATTTCAGTGTCCCAAGATCATGTGATCCCCTTCTGCGACCTTCTGACAAGCAAAGTCCACGGGGAAGCCAGATTCATTTAACAACCGGGTTACTAACTTATCAACTGCATTGATTCACTTAGCAACTGAGGCAAGAAAGGTTGTAAAATGGGGCAAAAGAATGTTTGTGGTAATATTAGAGTGTGCTAGGTGGGGACAGAATACATGTACTTTTATATTTATTTATTTGTTTGTTTGTTTGTTTGTTTGGATTTATATGCTGCCCTATCTCCCGAAGGACTCAGGGTGGCTCACAACAGTAAAAGACATACAGTACAAAATTTAAAATTATTAAAAAATTATTAAATAAAAACCCAAACAAATATATAAAACCAAAACAGCCAATATACTATAAAAACCAATAAAAAAACCCACCCCCCTCAGTCCAGGCCGGCCTGTTGGAAAAACCATGTCTTCAGGTCGCGACGGAAGGAACGAAGGTCAGGGGCCATCCGCAGCTCCAAGGACAGCTGATTCCGCAGGGTAGGCGCTCCCACAGAGAAGGCCCTCCCCCTGGGGGTCGCCAGCCAACACTGTCTGACTGACGGCACCCCAAGGAGGCCCTGTCTGTGGGACCGCACAGGACGCTGGGCAGTCGTTGCTGGCAGTAGATGTTCCCGTAAATACTCCAGCCCTAAGCCATATAGGGCTTTATAGGTAATTACCAGCACCTTGAATCTCATATTTATTTGTATTCTGCCTTTATTTTTTTTACAAATGACTCAAGTGAATATATCCAACACACCTTCTTCTTCCTATTTTCTCCACAACAACTACCCTGTGAGGTGAGTTGGGTTGAGAAAGAAAGTGATTGGCTCAAGGTCACCCAGCTGGCTTTCGTGGCTAAGGTGGGACTAGAACTCATGGTCTCCTGCTTTCTAGCTGGGTGACTTAACTAGACTAAACTGGTTCCATGAATGATGGTAGGCTCTGCAATGTAAAGTGTATGATACAATAAGGAATATGGCTCTGGAAATGAATATATTGAAGATAGCAATACCACTTAAACGTATATGCCACTTCATAGTGCTTTACAGCTCTCTCTGGGCAGTTTACAAATGTCAGTACATTTCCCTCAACAATCTGGGCCCTCATGTTACTGATCCCAGAAGGAGGGAAAGCTGAGTTAACCTCAAGCCCGTCAGGATCGAACTCCAGACGGTGGGCAGAGTCAGCTTTCAATACTGCATTCTAACTATTATGCCACCAGGGCTCTTGGTGATAGTTGTGTCAAGTTGTGTCAAGAGAGTTGTACTTGACAAGGAAAATGGAGTAAATAATTGCAAATAAAATGACTCTATTGAAGACCAAGATAATTGTGCTTGATGACATTGATGGAATTATCAGAAGAAAAGAGGTTGAGAAGTTTAGAGAACAAAAGGCAGTATATGATACACGGTAGAAACAGAAAGTGTTTGTCAAGATACAAAGGCATAGCGAGATATAAAGGTGTAGGGGTAATTTAGATTTAGCTATGTTTCTTGTTGCTGTTATCTCAGGCCTTTGATATCTTTTCTATTCCCTTGGTCTTTGCCTAATCCTAAAAGGGAATAGCATGATTTATATGCAGGTAATGCATTGCAATTGAATATAAATCAGTAGAATGAGGCCGCTGCAAAAATGATGAATGCAGTTTGAGGAGGCATCAACCTGTTATGTATCTCTCTCAACCTGTTAGATGTCTCTCTTAGCCTCCAAAAACTTGCCTTCTCTGCTTTGCGTAGGATGTGGTCCTCATTTGCACTCCCACCCCATCCCATGTCTCCCACTGAAATACATTAAGTGTTATTTTCCTCAAACATTATACCTGCTCATTTATGTTGGCCTATGGGGCTCGTCACCAGTATACAAGCATAAGGTTCAGGGGGGAGTGATTTGAGTCCTTTGTTTAAAAGAAGTTCAAACGAGACCACGATCATCTGCTGTATCAGTTACCAGGACTTGGATCATTAGAGGGAATCATTTGTATGCCCTTTGGAAATCCACATTCTTAAAAGCCACCGAAAGTCAGAAAAGCTAAAAATCCGGAAATAAAAGGATCATCCTGCTGCTGAGTGGACTACAAATGCAATGGCCAAATGGGCCTCTCTGACAGTGGTGGGATTAAAAAAAAATTACTACCGGTTCTGTGGGCATGGCTTGGTGGGTGTGGTGTGGCTTGGTGGGCATGGCTTGGTGGGCAGCAGTGTAAGGATATTCCCTCCCCTCCCCACTAACCTGCTTTCCAGCTCTGTTCTCCTGTGCAGGGCAAGAAAAGAAGACCCAGCTGATCAGCTTAGACTCGAGAGGCAGAGAATAGATGGGGGCAGGAGCCAGTCAGAGGTGGTATTTGCCGGTTCTCTGAACTACTCAAAATTTCCACTACCGGTTCTCCAGAACTGGTCAGAACCTGCTGAATACCACCTCTGCTCTCTGACCAGAGTGTCAAGTCCTTCTTCCAGTCTCGAACTGTTCTCCTTTTGTGTTTTCAATAAACAGCAGTAATAAAATAGTTGGGGCTTAGGAAGAAATCTGAGGTTTGTTGTTGTTATCTTCCTCGACTAAAGCACCATCTCCCCCAATAATTTCAGTGTCTCCATCATTACCACTGGCACCTTGTTTCTGAAAACATCCCCAGCCCCACTGCAATGCCATATACCTCTGGAAGCAGCTCTGAAACTGTCCTGGAGCACAGAGAGAAAGAAGGAAAAGCGAAAAGGCCCACCTGGACCAGTTGGCATGAAATACCAGCAGGTGGTAGCAATGATATCAGCAATACTGTGCAGAAAACTTCGAGCCATCTCTACTATCATTTAGAAATGTCGTTGCCTGGGAATCTCTAAGCTTCAAAGTCCAACTGTCCAACGGCCACCATAAATCCCAAAGAATTTATAGCAATGCCACACTGTAAGTGAATAAGCTGATGTTATGATTATATCTGGCTCCAAGGTAGCCAATAGATATATAAGATAGAAATGCTATGATCGTGTCTTTTAAAACACAGAGAGGATTTTTAGCATTTCAGGATCTATAGAAATGGAAGAAGGATCCCAGAAATGCATACTTTGTATTTTTAAAGTTATAAGTCAGGATCATGAGGTTCACATTAATGCACCTAAAAATGTGTGGAATCCAGATGGATCACAAAAAGAAGAGGCATTTCTTAGAAATGATCCTATAGGAATCCTCCTTTTTTGTACTTTCATCTGTAAAATCCCATAGAAAACACTCATCATATACACAACAGGCACACACAGTAGACACACACACACACACACAACTGGAAGTGTTTTGTTAGTGTGATCCCTGATCAATTCTTACACAGATGATCTATCTGTGTTCTTGTTTTTAAGATGCTTGTCATTATGACAAATGAGATGGAAATAGGAGAGAGAAAGGAAGGATCCTGTGATGCAATTCTATAGCCGGGAACAAAAATGGATGTTTCCAAAATATTGCAGAACAAGAACAGATGGACATTTTTTGGCATGAAATAAGCAATTAGCATCCACCCCATTTAATGAAGATTCAGTTAGAAGGAAGGTCAAAGCTTCACGGACTCACTGATAAATGAGGGCCAGATACAAATACCCAGCCTCCAAGATTCTGTAACTGAACAACTTTCTCTATTACCCTAAACTTGCCTATTCTAAATTCATGATAATCTTGCTTTCTTGGCTGGAAGCTGCTGTAAAGGGATTGGCAGACTGTGTGGGAAGTAACTCTGTTAGGAAGCAATACACTTCTCCATTTAGAAACTTCCTTCTGTAGTTCCCTATCAATATGAGATGGTCAACTTCTAGGATTTCATCCCATTGTAATAATTTCTTATCCCAATATCCCATCTAATAAAAAGAGTAATGAAAAATCCAAAGTAAATACTTATTTGAATATAAAGGCTTTCCCCTCCATTTTCATTGCAGTATTCATACAATTATAGGTACAGTAAGAACCCAAAAAGAATGCAGTAAATCATGTTTTTAATATTGACAGTGGAAAGATTGACATTTGTTGCTGGCAGTTCTACTTTAAAAGGCTTGGCAGGGGGAGAAAAAAAGTTGTTGAATGAAATATAAATCTTCTGACTAAATTAAAGATCTCGGAAGAGGTTCTGGCAGGAAAACTTATAAAATGAAATTCAAAAGCTGATCCACTATAGAGACCACCATAATTACATCAGGTTTTAAAATGTGACAGACTGCTTGTAAAGAACATTGGAGAGCTAGAAAACATGCCTCTGTGTGTGTGTGTGTACAATAGTGAGAATTTAATAGCCTTGACGAGAACAGTTTGCACATTGCTTCTTCTGTCATTCATAATTGCAACAACAGGAGAGATCAGAAGGATACCATAGCTGAAGAGAGAAGGCCTAACCCTTTCCCACCTCCTCATATGTTGCCTTTCTAATCCAGCTGAAATAGCAGTCAGTGATAATCACTGCTGCTTGATTTATGACAAGGAAACATTCGGTTCTCTGCATATGTAGAGGAAAAACAGAATCTCCAATAGGGGAATGGCTTTGCATTAGAGAAAGCTAGGAACAAAGTGCATTAAGAAAAATACAGGTCTGCGTTAGTGGCAGATACCTGTAGCTCAGGTGTAGGATGAGAGTGGAGGTTTGTTCTCCAAGCTTGCGGTAACAAAATGGTTGGAAAGCAACCAACAAGCTCAAAGAAGGAACCTCCATCCTCAGGTCTGTCCAGAGATCAAAAGATTAGGGAGCAGTGCTCAGCAGGAGTGAATTTGGAAAACTTTATTTATTTTTTCCTCTCACAAAAATGATGCCCTTTACATCGGAGATGGACAACATGTCACCTTCCAGTTCTTGTAGAACTCCAACTCCCAGCATGCTTCACAATGGAACAACAGTGAACTATGGTTCAGCAACATTGGCAGGGGGGTGAGGGGTGGAGCTGCAGGTTCTCTTCTGACTCCCTTTACATCTGTTTTTTTTTTTTGCTCTTTTTAAAATAGCACAACAATGCACTGGGGTTGGTAACGGAGAGATGAAGTCATAAAGCCCGGTGGCTGAGCCAATTGGGCTGTTTCTCCATTCACGAGCCTCCCTCTGTGCTGGTGACAAGTAGGTGCTGGGCAGGGATGTGCATTCAATTGCATAACTGATTGCACATTTCATTGGAAGTAGTGCAGGGCAGAGCAGATGAGTGCCATCTGTTTCTAAAGTCAGGGCTGGGGATGGCATTCACCCACTCTCTTCAGCGGGGCGCATTTGAGCACTTACCTGAAAGCGGATACCACCTCCTCAGTTTCTGATCCGTGTGGTTATGCCCACCTCTGTGTATGAAAGCCTGGCACAGATGTAGCTGCTTTTATGACCCGTTCCCTGATTCTACATTCAGAGGGAGTGTTCCAGCAAGCCTCATTTACTGACCTCCTTGTGTGCCTGAATGGGATTAGTTACAGGGACATAATTAGCTATCCTGTTCACTAAGTGCTTCCCGATAGGCTGGAATTATTCCGCGAAGGAGAATAATGACAAAGGCGCTGGAGCCATACCATCTCAGCGTTGTTAACACACACACCCCCACACACACATACATAAATCAGAAAGGGACAGTAAGGTGAAAGATTTCGAGGGACTTTTCACATCGTGCACAAGCTCATTTTTCATGTCTTCCCCCAAAAAAAAATTGGGAGCAAAAGGCTCACAAGTCGTTCAGGCAGAAAAAACAGATGAGAACGCAGAGCAGCAGCAGATGGGGCTAGGGAAGAGGGAGGCACCCAAGGACCTGTTCTACGCACACTTGAGTGCTGTACACGAATGTCTGTGCAAAGCAGGCCCACTAAGCAACCCCCAGTTTCCAAAGCTAATTAACAGCCGGAAGGGACGCTGAGAACAAAGGCGTTCTGATTTCTATCCTCAGCACCATGGTTAAAAAAAAAAAAGAGGAGGAGGAAACACTCTACCCCTGCTATTCAGAAGAGGGGCTTCTGTTCTCGCTACCTTCGCTGCTAGAAAGCTAGGCAACCCTTGCCACTTCACACTGATGGAGCTCTGCTGCTTTCCCCATTATCACAGCTGAAAGCAGCTCTCGAGGGTGGCGGGGGACACACCAGGACCCAGGAATGAAACTAAATAGTGGGACTTTTGCCATGCAGGCAGCTTGGGAATCCTGGAACACACCAGCATAGGGGAACTTTTCTGGCTCTTCCTGCTGGGAGGATGGCCTAACTCGGCTGGGTGAGCAGAGCTATTCAGCCCCACGGATTCATCATCACATCAGAATATGTTCCAGATTGCAACCATGCAGCCTCTTTGTGGCGGAGCCACTGCGAGTTTTCTCTTCCAGCTCTTAGCTTAATGGTTATTGAGGCTGAGACTACAATCCCTTCTGGTCTATAGGAATACCAGCTACCAATAACTAAGACCATTTTTCCAGTCCAGGCCTCCCAGGTACATTGGCCATGAAGATCCGTAATCCTTAGGCACTATGACCTTTGGCTAGGGACTATAGGAGCGGGAATCTAGCAATTTTGAGGACCTGAGATTATAGAAAAACGAGCTAGATATTTTTGCATTCCATACCTCCACAAGGAACAAACAGGATACCTTGTTTTAAGCTGCTCTCCTCCAATGAGTTGTGGACTCCTCTCATTTTCTAGCCATGTGGCTTGGGAGCATGTAATCCGACACATCTTGACAATTGCGGGTTGAAGAAAATGCAGTGGATTGAATTCAGTGTGTTGCTACCGTGTTTCCCCGAAAATAAGACACTGTCTTATATATTTTTTGGCTCCCAAAAACACACTAGGTCTTATTTTCGGGGTAGGTCTTATATATTTATGGTGCCAAATAGTGGGTGTGAGTGTGTAGGGGGTGTTTCGGGTGCACAGTTGCTCCCTGAAAAGTCTTCCTGGAACTGGAGATTTACACTAGGTCTTATTTTGGGGGTAGGTCTTATATTAGGGCAGGTTTAGAAAATAGTGCTAGGTCTTACTTTCGGGGTAGGTCTTATTTTCGGGGAAACACGGTACATGGATCTCCTCATGACTGGATCCTTGGCCTTATGTCATTGTGGTTCAACATTCCAGTTTTGGAAGAGTCAGTGAAATTCACAATGAGATCAATAGCTTTTGCTCTGGGGTTATTCTTAATAGCTTATGCCAAGCTTTCCATTTTTCTTGGTTTGTTCAAGAAACTGAAGGCTGTAGTTCTTAAGTGTATCAGGAAGTGTGTTTGTGTGTGTGTGTGTGTGTGTATGAGTGTGTGTATGTGGCAGGGAGGAGGGACTTGCCAGGATTACTCTATAATCCTATTAAGCCATTCACTGGTTAATAGATTGTCAATAAACTTTCTTTCAGTTCAACAAACTGAACTAAATATCAGTGATTTTTAAAAGTGCCTGTATAGAAAGTATAATTTAATGTAATTCAAGCAAATACCATAAACATTTGCATTCACAATTACCATTCAGTTAGTGATGCTTGAAAGTTCTTTGCCATTTTTAGTAAGAATAATCGGATCTGTATCTAAACAGCAGGTTAGAGCTTTGTTATCTGCACATTTTTGCACTTCTCAAATGTTTCAACATTTTTATTAATTGGAAAAAAAAGTCAGAATGCATATATGAAAGCACAATGGGAGAAGAAACACAAAATACATATTTAAATATATTGCTGCCTGTGATTTTTAGGGGTAATCTGAATTTTCTAAAAAAACGTAATCCTCCGATTAATAATAAAACATGGCAGAGTAAGAGCAAACCCTTCAGTGAAAATACATTAATTCAACCAGTTGTGTATTCGGTACAATAATGGTTCATGCAATAAAAACAGGGATGGGCTGTTTGCACGAATCCATGCAAACCATTATTTGCACAGGTTTGGGTGAACCTCTAGCTAAGATTTTGCGCAGTTCAGTGAACCCTTAAATTCCACCGCTGGCTGGCCTTGTCCCACCCACCCCTCCCAGGAGTCCTCATACAGCCCGTTTTGGATGCCAGGCAAGTACAGGGCCTGCGCAGAGGCTCAGGCAGGGTGAAAAATAGGCCTCCTGGAAGTTCTGGAAGGCCTGAGAGCCTGGAGCTGCAGTGAGCCTGGAGCTGCAGTGAGGCCTCCTGGAGGCTTGAGGAAAACCTTCAGAGCCAGGGGAGGGCTAAAACAGCCCCCCGCCGCTGCCGAGGTGCAGGAGGCTTGCTAGGCCATGCCCACTGTTAAGTTTGCATGAAGAGACAGACGCGGAGTGCTTCAAGCTCTTTGTTTATTAGTGACTACAGCTCAGAACGAACCCACTTTGGCTGGGCTGCAGCTGCTACTTATATCTAGCAGCCGCAGTGGCCAGCCAATCAGAGTGCAGGGTTTTCCCGCACTTTTTAAACCAATCATTTCTGACATTTTACAAGAACAGTTCCAACTAAACCAATGACTTTAAACCTGCATACATAACACCCGCCATGGGCATGCCCACCCAGCAACCGGGCAGAGAACTGGTTGCTGATATTTTTGAAGCCCACCCCTGAATAAAAACACTTTAAAAAACAAGAATCACAACTAGCACATAGTAAGTTTTCACTATGCCTTCTATAATTTAATAATTAATCCCTCTCATTCTGTTTTTAAAAGCTATCAGGGACATCCACACAGAATGGCAGAAAAAGAATAATAAATAAAAGGGGATCACTCCTGATGTTAAACAGGAATGGGCTCATCCAAAGCAAACAAACTGGCTGAATGCGATGTGGCAACTCAGCCATTTTGTTATCGTGCATGAGGAACTGACTTAATGAAAGCCATTTGAGAGACTGAGGGTGGCAGTTTTAATTATTGGTCTATGAGCGGTAGACTTCTTTTGCCTCAGCTGAAAAGGAAACAAATTCTACCGTCACCCTCCCAACCTGCTATAGCAGCACTTTTAACAGATGACTTGTGGTCCTGATAAGTCAGTTTCTCATTTTGCCTGTCTAACAGGATATTGCTTTTCCTATTTTCAACCTGATTCCATCATGGGCTGCAAAGATATGTCAGTATTTTAAATGGAGAGAGTATTTCATGTCTGATAATATGATCAGGGCTGTTTGCCTCTGGTACAAGGCTTTTTCTCCTACCCTGCACTTTAGATTAATTTTCTCAGCTGAAATGGTTCCTTGACCAAAGATTTGGTGCCTCAGAGAAACCATGTCCACATTCATGAATTATCCTTTTAACAGTTTGGACAGACTTGACTAAGTGACATCCTTGTTCCTTAAAACATGATTATTCACACTGTGGGGAATTCCAAATCACTGGGTCAAGAAAGATTTCCTGATAGAATAGAATAGAATAGAATAGAATAGAATAGAATAGAATAGAATAGAATAGAATAGAACAGAATAGAATATTGGCCAAGTGTGATTGGACACACAAGGAATTTGTCTTGGTGTAAATGCTCTCAGTATACATAAAAGAAAAGATACATTCGTCAAGAGTCAAGAATCATCAGGTACAACACTTAATAATAGTCATAGGGTACAATAAGCAACCAAATCATACTAGGAAACAGTCAATATAAATCGTAAGGATACAAGCGACAAAGTTACAGCCATACAGTCACAAGTGGGAGGGGATGGATGATGAGAAGATTAACAATAATAGTAGTGCAGACTTTGTAATAGTTGATCCAGTACAGCCCAGAAATAAAAGATAGATTTCAGAGTGTGGCATGCCTGAGTGTGTTTGTCTGTGTGCATAGGCATACACACATCGCCTCTGTGGATGCTCAAAGACATAAGAAGTGAGTGGTGGGATCATGCTAGGTCTCTTTTTGGTGTGTGGATGAACATTCAGGTACTGTATGACCCTTCCGCTTCTTGGCCTAAAGTAGGTCAGCCTAGGCCATGAGTCTGATGCATTTTTAACTTTCAAATGAGAAGGTTACAGAACAAGAAGGCAGGGAAGATAAGTAAGATAAGTTATGCCCTCCTCCAATCCCAAACATCCTTTTCACTCTATCATTCAGCATCTGCATTTTTTAGTAACGTACAACAGGTCTACTCATGCAATCTGCTCCATCCCTTCCCCACAAGTCAAACTGAGGATGAGGAGGAATTAAAGATTCTTACCATCCTGTCTATCATTGTAGATAGTATGAAAGAAGAAAAGATCCTGCTTTTTCTCTCCTGGGGCAATATCTTCCCTTCTCTTCCCCTCCCTACTCCTCCTCTCCCTGCCCCTCCCTTCCCTTCCCCACCCCGCCCCTCCTCCTCCTCTCCCCTTCCCTCTTTCTCTTCCCTCTACCCTTCCTTTCCCAGTTTCTCCTCAAAGCTCTAATTCTACTACTGCGTCTGAATGCTGGCACTTATAATAGCTATTTCATAACATCTGCCAGGAGATCAAATCCAAATGCATCATTTTTGGATGCCAAATATAGGAAGTAAGTTTACCCATTATGACTTGATATTTTTCAAAAGTTTTGAAATGGGCAAAATGGAATTCTAATTTCCCAGAACTTTATTTTTGTTGCAACAGGAAAGCCCTGGGTAATCCTCAAACTTAGTATCGGCCACATCTTCCCCAAATGCTCCTGGAATGATCCACTGATATTCTTGTTGATGATTTCATCCAGGGGTGGGATTCAAATTTCTTAACCGGTTCTGTGGGCATGGCCTAATTTGTGGGTGTGGCTTGGTGGTCATGTGACTGGGTGGGCATGGCTTGTATGTAAATATTGAAAATATTTATGTAAATATTGAATTTTTTATATACAGATATAAAAAAGAGCAACTTTTACCCAAAATCAGGCAAAGCAGATTGAGTTGCTTGCAGAATCACAGATTCATTCACAGATCTACCTTTCTGCAATCTGCTGCCTGAGTCTGCACTGAAAAATAGAGGCTTCAGTCCTAAGGAAGGTTCAGCTCTGCTCTCAGGCCACTTCTCCCACACCCCTCAACCCCCTGAATACCACCCCTGACTGGGCCTCAGGGAAGCCTCCTGGGCGAAGGCAAAGAAGTACAACAACGATTTAGTTAACTAGAAAGCAGAAATCGACAGGAGAGGAGGGGAGGGGCCAGCCAGTGGCACGATTTGCCGGTTCTCCGAACTGCACAAAATCGTAAGAACCGGTTCTACAGAACTGGTCCAAACTGGTAGAATCCCACCCCTGATTTCATCATAGAAGGTCTAGTCCAGGGGTGTCAAGCTCAAGGCCCATGAGCTGGATTTGGCCTGCAGGGTGCTTAGATCTGGCCTGTGGGGCCGCCCTGGAAACAGCAAAGGACTGGCCCGTGGTGCCTCTGCCAGTGAAAACAGAGCTCCCAAGCTCCATTTTTGGCTGTGATGGCCTCCTGCAACCCTCTTCCAGCAAAAATGGAGCTCAGAAGGGCTGTGTGCAGCACTGCCAAGCTCTATTTTTGTTGACAGAGCATTCGGGCCACCGCAGGCGCCTCCAACATGAGTGATGTTGAGCTGCCCATGCCCACCCTGGCCATGCCCATTGAGGTCAAACACAACCCTGATGTGGCCCTCACTGAAATTGACACCCCTGATCTAGCCTTAAGAAAGAGAGTAAAATATATAAGATAAATATATAAGAATGTTTTATTGATATGAGAACCTTTTTGATAAATTGTGAGTTGTGACTATGAAAGGATAACACAAAGGATTTGTAACCAACTGACACACTGTATGTATATATAGAAGATGGTTTTTATGTTTTGTATATTTTGTTTGTATGTTTGTTTTAAAATAAAAAAAAATTCAAAAGAAAGAGAGTAAAGCTAAACAAATAAATCCCGTATAAATAGTGAACTAAAATCAAGAAGGAAAGCTACTCATAAAGTTAGAAATTTCAGTTTTTAGATTATAAAAAAAAGAAATAACCCAACTCTGTATACAGTGAGAACCATAACTCGTAGCAAATAATTAAGGTTACATTGAAAACATCCCAACCGATTATGTGAAGAATAATGGATTTTTGTCGATCTGTTGTAGTAAAACACTTTTGCTCACATCTTTATGCCCCAAAACAAGACAAACATGTTCCATTGATTCTAAATGTCTATTTAAGCAAGGGAGGTGCATCTTGATTTAGGGTTTTAAGTGTCTGACATGAATAGCTGTCAATAAGGCATCAGACATGGCCAGTGAGAACATTCTTCTCTACTTGCAACCAGTACATTCATTCTACTACAGTAATTCAGTTTATAATGATTATGTACTTCAGCTCACTTCTCCCCCCTGTCTGTTCAACCATGCCCAGTTCTCAGGGACTGTCTGCACAACTCTCTGCAGTTTTCTTGGCAAGGTTGTTCAGACATGGCTTTGCCATTGCCTCCTTCCTAGGGCTGAGAGAAAGTGACCAGCCCGAAGCTGACTTTATGCCTAGAGCAGCACTAGAATTCCTGGTTCTAGAAACCTGGTCTCTTGTTTTCTAGCCTGATGCCTTAACCACTACACCAAACTGGCCAGTCACAAAAACAAGGATTTTAAAACGTTTCAGGCTATCTTTATCCATCTGGGTGTAACCTCCATTAGTATCAGTGGGATTCATTTTTGAATAAACATGTACAAGGGTATATAGTGAAAGCCACTAATGCTGCCTATGTTAATCCTGCTTATTATATTTTAATGCTCCTCCTCCTTGAAATGGCCTAATTTCTGGTCCTATGTTTTACAACACTGGCTGTATTCACATAAGCTAGGTCACATGCAAAGTTTAGAGAAGACACCTGACCAGTGGGTGGGATTCAAAATTTTTAACAGCCGGTTCTGTGGGTGTGGTTAGGTGGGTGTGGCCATGTGACTGGGTGGGTGTGGCTTCTTTTTTTTTGGCAGCACTCCTCCCCCTTTTTTGGGCCTGAGGGAAGCCTCCTGGGAGGATGTTTTTGTTCCCAGAAGGCTTCCCTGGGGCTCAGGAAGGAAAAAATGGAGTGCAGGAGGTGGGGGGCATTTTTTGCCTCCATTTTTTGCCTTCCTGGGCCTCAGGGAAGCCTCCTGGGTGAAGCAGTAAGACAGCGAGGGGAATCCCAGCACAGCTGATCATAGGAACAGCTGATTGTCAGGAGGGGGGGGAGAAATACCTTAAGGAGTGACTGGATGGGGAAGAACGCAGTCAGCAATGTCAGGCATGCACGCGATGTTGCGCCTGCGTGATAAGGACTGACTGGGCAGGGAGGGAAGGGGTGGACGGAGAGGGGCAGGGCCAGCCAGGGGCATGATTTGCTGGTTCTCTGAACTGTGCAGAATCATAACAACCGGTTCCATAGAACCGGTCTGAACTGGTAGAATACCACCTCTGCACCTGACATTGTGCCTCCTGATGCATTAATGTTGGAGGTTTACTTGTGGCTTAGTATGTGTCCAGACCTGGAATAGTCGCAATTTTGTTAAAAATATTCGAACTCTACAAATCTTTGTTTTAATCTCCAGTTTTTATAAATCCAAACTTGAGGTTTTGTGAACAATAAGCTGTAGGTAAGCTTCTAACTCTATTTTAGCAAGCTGCATACAGTGCGAAAGGAAATAGCACTCTGTGCATTGTTAATTCATAGCCCAAATGTTTAAAAATAGAAATTTTCACCTCCGTCTTAAATTTTAAAACAGTAGTTGAAGTAGTACTCTTTTTTTGTTTTACCTCAAGGGAAGTTTGCTGACCCCATTGCAGGCACTAGAGGGAGCAAATTTACTACCTCCTTGTAGTGTGTCAGGTTCCAGCGAAAACTGATTTGTCCCGGGTGATGATTTCAGCCCTGAGTTTACTGACCTCACAAATGTGTTGACATATTATACATTTACAACATAAGCTACAAGTTTCTTTTATTACCAAAAGAAGAAAGCATGATTTGCCTGAAGCTTTACTGTATTTCAAATAGCTTAGAAAACTGGGAAGTAATAGATACTTTTAGAAAGGCACTGGATGGCCTCCAGACTCAGTAATAGATAAATAAAATTTCATTCCATAGTGTCTCTTTTCCCTCTTGTTTTGTTTATCTTCTCAACTAGTAGATGGGTCATTCTCCTCCTTTTACTGCAGAATCTCCTCTTCCCTAAATAGAAGTAAAAACAAAACCCCCAAAATATGGGATATTAATTTTAATTATACAAGCTTAAAGGGATTTTGTGCAGCATCGGCTGAATTAGAGCATCCAGTTGCTCTGCAGATTTTGTAGAAGTGAAGATTTCTGGATTATTTTTGGCTGGGAAGAATAAAAGTATCCAGTTTTCTGACTATCGTAATCAACATCATCATCTTTAGTTGTCTTCTCTGCTTTCGCCTGGACAGTGATGAAGGGTGAAGGAGTGGTATGGTTTGAGGCTGCTTGCCATACCAAATTGAATCCATTTGCTCATTTCTTGAATACTAGAATGATATTGTGCACAGTTGTTTGGGATCTTCTAGGAATGTTGCAATAACCTGCCAGTTTTCATTTCAAACATGAGTGTTGTGTTCATTCCACCTGATTCATAACTTTTGTTGGGAAAAGGGAAATTATTGACAGATGAGTACATGAAAACACTGCTACATATTATGACAAATACATCTTTGGAGAAAGGCTTCATTTTAACAAGTATTTTTTTTTAATTACATTTATATGCCGCCCTTCTCCGGAGACTCAGGGCGGCTTACAATTTTTGGGATACAACCCAGTGTGCTCAGCAATAGCCTTCATTCCATTGTATATGCCTGCTTATTACTAAGCGGCATTTTTACAAGGTCAGCTAATTGCCCCCAACAATCTTGGGTCCTCAATTTACCTACCCTGAGAGGATGGAAGGCTGAGTCAACCTTGAGCCTGGTGGGATTCGAGCCTACAGCAGTTGTAGGCAGCTGGAACTTAAGTGCAGGCAATTAACAGCCTGAGCCACCAAGGCTCTTTTTTAAGTATTCATTGGAAGCACCTCTGCTAAATCTGGAGTATCCTCCTTACAAAGGCTGAGAGGACTGTGACACTATTCTGCATGTGTGTGAAGCCAATTCAACTGATGCCAAGTGGCCACTTGAGCAGGTGGTTCTGCCATGACATTCTGCTCTGCACGTCATGTTGAGGCTAAAACATATAGCCTCTAGAAAGCAATATTGCAAGCAAGCACACACACACACACTCACATACACACAAACTCCACATGTTAAAAACAAGCCCAAATCTGTTCCTGAGAAATGGAAATATGAGGTGATGTGCATTCCTTACCTGCTTAGGAGCTTCTCGAAGCATCTGAACAACCATTGCAAGAAGATAATGGATTAGATGAGACCCTTGCATGCTTTTCTCACATAGTGAATTATACATTACAAAGGGTCCAGGAGTATCAAGAATAAGATAGCTACTTACAACCAACCACACACACCTTTCCAAGATCCCCAGACTCTTCTTTAACCTGATTTATTGAAAGGAAAAAAGGGAAACAGGATACAGAGACCTTGGTAAATGGGTATGTTACTGGAGCACACAATTTTTGCCTAAGGTTTTTGAAGTAGATGTTTTCTGCTTCTCTTGCTAACCACGGTGCATACTTTGTTGAGTTTCCCTGTGTTTATATTTCTTATGTTTCCGCTGTAATTCCATCTTTGCCACTTCAGATTTCCTTTTTTTTTTTTGCAAAGCAACATCAACAACTAGATGTCCAGGAGGTTTGAATCTAGCCTTATCATAAACACTATTAATCCCCCAAACGATCTCTGCATATCCTTAGTAGTGGATTAAGTACCATCTAACCTGAGGGATCTGTCATCTGACACTATTGTTCATCCATATGGCTTTCTTGGTAAAAATACAAAAGAGAGTTACCACTGCCGTCTATTGCAGAATTTGAAATGATTTGAAATTAAATGAATTTGATGATTGCTTGCATCACTAAAGTGATCTTCCCCCAGCAGCGTCTTCCTGTATCAATGGTATCCAAAATAGGTGCCTGCCTATTTTGGCTGGGCAGCTGGAATGACCTTCATACCTTGGGAGACCCTGCTGGGATTAGAGACCCTTGGCTTCCTCTCCTGGCTCTTTCCTCCCAGGAACATCCTTCCTTCCCTCCTTGCCGTGAGGCATCACTGCCAGGAGTTCAGGAGAAGAAGCCCAGTAAAAGGAGGTTATTTTTCACAATGCCTTAATTTTCTGCTATTTGGCCAATGAGAGTGGACAATAGTTCAGATGGGCACCCCTGCCAAAGTCATCATCATGGGCACATCCCTATTCAGGTCCTCCACAGCATTGCCAGTGTGCACCAAAGAGCTGGAAGACCAAAGCACATCATATAATAAGAGTAAACGGGACAGCATTGTTCCTTCACATTGTCACCCAAGCCCAGTAATCATTAACAACACAAAATCCTTGACAGGAAGGGGAGGGGAACAGTGATTGTAGCCTCTCTATCACCCTTCCCACTCAAACCAAATTTGCTAATATATCAAAGAAATCCACGGAACAGCAGCTTATTTGCAGGATTGTTTTTGCTTTTAAGCAGGACGTTTCTTCATTTAGTTGACATGGCAGGAGAGTTCCTAAACAACAACAACAACAAAACCCAGAGACTTTGACTCTGATTCTTCTTTTCCTCCTGCTGTGACTTCCAGAAACCAGGAGGTGTCCTTGGCCTGGCGGCGTGTCACTTTTTGCCTTTGGGGTACCAAATGTAGCATGGAAGTCAACCAGACATTCTAGGCGGTGAATGACAAGCTGTCTCCCAACCTGGGACTGAATTTTTAAAAAATGACAGGGAAAGAAAAATGGCTCAGGAAGATGGAGGATTTTTGTTTTCCTCAGACACCTCAGATTTGCCTCAGGCAGTGAGACACCCACAACTCAGGTGGTAGAAAGCTCTTCTAAACCATATGCTGATTGTTTAATAATATAGAAAGAGAGAACTTCCAGCTGTTTTTTTCCCCAGCTTTAATAACAAACCTGATTTCATTCTGTTCCCCCAAGGGAACAGCATTGAGACTGATAGGAAGGACTTTTGTCTGTTCTAAGCAGGCCTGATTCTGCTGACTTTTACCTGACTTTTTTTTACCAGTAGCACTGTGTATGCTGGAGATCTTGGGAAGACAGTGAGGGCTGATGGTTGTGTGTTCATGGAGGATTGTGCTTTTCATCTGTGCATTAGAACCAGAAGTTGTCCTGACCAACTCGAGTTTCACACTACTGTGTGTGTGAGAATGCACAAACATGGGTATTTTGTTTCTTACATTTTCTTTTATTTCAATTTATTAACAGTAGAGGAATTCAAGGTTGACTCAGCCTCCCTTCCTTCCAAGCTCAGTAAAATAAGGACACAGATTGTTGGGGGCAATAGGCTGACACTGTAAACCGCTTAGAGATGGCTGTAAAGCACTGTAAAGTGGTACATAAGTCTAAGTGCTATTCAGTGGTGGGATTCAACATTGTTTACTACCAGTTCTGTGGGCGTGGCGTGGCTTGGTGGATGTGGCTTGGTGGGCGTGGCAGGGGAAGGATACTATAAAATCTCCATTCCCTCCTGACTCCTGGGGGAAGGTTACTGCAAAATCCCATTCCTTCCCCACCATTCCTTTTAACTTCTGATGAAGTTAAAATTATCTCCTGCATTAATGTGAAATTGCTACCTTTCTGGGATGGAGCGGGGAATAAACTTTTCCTTTAAACTGACTTTCCAGCGTATTTGCCACCTTATAAAAATATTCAAATCCTTCCTTGTTTTTCAGGATCTTACTGTTAAGTTTGCATGAAGAGTCAGACGCAAAGAGCTTCAGTGAAGAGTTTATTAGTGACTACAGCTTGAATGGACCCAACTTGGCTGGGCTACGGCTGCTACTTATAGCCAGCAGCCGCAGTTGCCAGCCAATCAGAGTGCAGGGTTTTCCCGCACTTTTTAAACCAATCATTTCTGACATTTTACAAAAACAATTCAAACTAAACCAATAACATTCAAACCTACATACATAACACCCCTCCCCACTAGGTTCAGTCCATACCAAACCCCAACCTATCTAATGTATTCTTTTAAATAGGTGGGGCTCTTATGTGCGTTGAGACCTCCGTGGTTCAGAAGTTTTAACATTCTCACCCAGTGAGAGAGGAAATGTGTCTGCTGACATTTCCCTTCTGGGACTCCCTGTGAAAGAAGACCCTGTTTGATTGTTAGAATCTGGTCTCTCCTCCCAACCCATCTCCAGCCCAATGTCAGCACCCAAGTCAGGTAGTGATGTACAATCTTCCACTTCTAAGGATGGAATTTGGCATTGTGACAGGTTTTGGATGGTTCCTGTCGTAATGGCTCGTTACACATGGGGTGGATTCTTGCTTGCTGATTTTCCTCCTGTTCCTCCCTTCCCCTAGAATTGACATCAGGTGAGGGAACTAGAGAGGAACAAGTGCGATGTTCCTGAGAGAACCTGGATCTAAGTTGATCAATGTGCCTGCTCCAGAGGAGTCCATCCTCTGTTTGCACCCTGTAAGAACGAGGGCCTGTGATTTGAGTTATCTCAGCAGGAATCCACAAAGGTTCACCCATAAGGTTTTTAGCATAAACAGAATCACCCAAACTGAATGTGTGAACTTTGGAAGTGGAATCTAGTGGTGCGTTGGGTGCGTAAGTGGGATGAAGGCGGTCAAGGGAAGACCTAAGTCCCAGCAAGCTTGGGCGATCCTTGTCCACAATGGTCAGGGGCAAACATTTGGTGTGGCCTTTGAAGTTCACGTTGAATTCTCTTGTTCCAACTACTGGAATCTTGTTCCCTTGGTAGTCTTTAAGAGTCAGTGCTTGCTTCTGGAAATGTTTCTTCTGAATGTTGGGAAGTAGCCTGTGAATGTCCCATGACACCATAGATAAATAGGAGCCTGAGTCCACTTCCATTTGGCAAGGCCTTCCTTCAATGAGTACCTTCACATGTACTTTTCTGCTTCTTAAGGGTGAAGAATGACCAATGGTGACTGTTTGATGAGTTTCATTCTTCCCATTTGCTTCTGAGTTGCGCCCCATTTTCTCACTGAAGTTGTTGGGCTTGAATTCTTTCTCAGGAAATTTCTTCCTACTTGGTGAAGTTCTTGATGATTTGCAGACTCTTACTAGGTGACCTCTTTTCTCACAACGTAGGCAGATGGTGTCTAGAAACTTGCATTCAGTGTGGGGGTGGCCCCCCCACAGCCTCTGCAATAAAAGTCTTGCCTCTTTCTTCCAAGGTCTTTCCTTTTCTTCTCCATTCTGAGTCTATAAATTCCTTCCTCCACCTCACTACAGTCTGAATCAGAATCTATTTGCTCGCAATGGGTTGTTGTGGACTTTTCCACATCAGAATGGCTTGAGGCCTTGTTAATTTTCTTCATGGCTGCCACTGAGGACTTAGTGGCTTCTGCTGAGGAGGCCTCTTCTATGGCCTCCTTCAAGCGTGATCTTAGGTTTTAATAACAATTTGCTCTGAAGCACCTTGTCTTTGAGGCCTAGAACAAACCGATCGCGCATGGCCTCCTCCAAGCTGTTAAACTCGCATGCACCCCCAATGTCTCTTAAGCTTGCCACGAAGTCGTTAACGTTTTCGCTTTCCCCTTGATCACGACGGTAAAACTCGTGTCTCTTAATGAGGCACGATACTTGTGGGGCGTAATGGGCTCTTAACAACTTTTCTAAATCAGGCCATTCCATTACCTTCACGTCTGCAGCTCCCGCCAATGCCTTCGCCATCTTGAAGACTGCCGGACCGCAGTGCGTAAGAAAGACTGCCCTCTTCCGCTTCTCGGAGATGTCGGCAAGGTTGTTTCCTTCCAAATACATTTGGAAGCGATCCGCATACGATTCCCAGTCTTCTGCCACCAGATCGAACGGAGCTGGGGGGGTGTTCAGCGCAGCCATCTCGCTCTTCTGCTTGTCTTCCGCATCGTCTTCTCTTCAGGGGAATCCCACCCTCGTCACCAGTGTTAAGTTTGCATGAAGAGTCAGATGCGAAGAGCCTCAGTGAAGAGTTTATTTAGTGACTACAGCTCGAATGGACCCAACTTGGCTGGGCTACGGCTGCTACTTATAGCCAGCAGCCACAGTTGCCAGCCAATCAGAGTGCAGGGTTTTCCCGCACTTTTTAAACCAATCATATTTGACATTTTACAAGAACAATTCAAACTAAACCAATAACATTCAAACCTACATACATAACACTTACTACTTACCTGTTTGGCTGCATCCAATAACAAAAAGATAAACTTTTTGTTTTACAAAGAATCATTTGGATTTGCAAAACACTTAGGAAAGCCAATTTAGCATCAGTCTACTGGCTTGTGTTGTGAGCATTGCTTAAATGAATATTTCAGTTCAAAAATATTGATCAACTTTAAAGACTGTATGTATGGTATGTATCAGTTTCTTTTCTTTTTTTTCCACCAACGTATGGGATTTATACTAGAATTCATTAGCTTTCCTTACTGGTAAATCCCATCTATAAAATGCTTTCACTGACTTTTCTCTAAGTTGAGCTGAATTCAATTTCAGTGCTTTTCTGCGCCAATTGTATAAACCATAAAGTCGTAGATAAAGAGGTTGTTATATTTGATTGCTTTCAACCCATCTGGGAAGTTTGTTTTCCAACAGAACACTGTAAATTTTTGATGGCCTGCCTCTCTTCCCATTATGTGATGAATTAAACCTAACTTCAAATTTAGTCGTGGCTCTAATTGCTTGTGTGCTGATTCCTGGAATTGCAATAAGATGTAAAATTTGATGTATGTGAAACATTGTATGAGCCAATTTTTCTAAAATGTTTTAAACTGTTCTTTGAAATACAAAACTCTTTAATTTTCCAGCCCTGATACTATTTAACTGAATCTTCATCATAAAAGGCATGACGAAATAGAAAAGGTGAAGGATTAATTTAGGGCCTCTCTTTTCCAACCTTGAAAATACTCTGAAGAAATGGATTTTGAATGTATTTGAATTCTTTATGACTATTTTTGGCAAAAATAAAGTGCCCTAGTTTTTTGCTAGTGGTATATTTATACCAAGATGTTCTTTCTTTTGATATTTTATCAAGCTAAAATGTTATCTACATGGTTAGCACTATAATAAGATTTAATATTTGGAATTCCATGGTGTCCTTCATTGGTGTGTTTGTAGAGAATCTATGGATTTATTCTTGGGGTTTTTTGCCACTATACTCTATAGATTTACTAAACATTTACTGTTATTTGTTGAGACATTTTCAGATACATATGTGTATAAATAAGGAAAGAGAGAGAGAGAGAGATGCTAAATATATAGCATGCAAAAAAAATATTGCTGTTATTTTACCAAACTATAGTAATATTAATTTTAACCAATTTTTTTCATGTTCCTAACTAATGGTTGAAGTCCAACCCACATGTTCTGAATCACATCAGCACAAAACTCCTCCATAGTACTACTAGTGTTTAGCAAGAGGTATATGGAAGTAAAAGTTGGACTTTGGAAAAAGCAAAATAGAATGAGTATTTTTGCTTTTTGATAGGAATATCACTTAGATTTATAAACCGCTTCACAGTGCTTTACAGCCCTCTCTAAGCAGTTTACAAAGTCAGCATATTGCCTCCAACAATCTGGGTCCTCATTTTATCCACCTTGGAAGGATAGAAGGCTGAGTCAACCTTCAGCCTGGTGAGATTCAAACTGCCAAATTGCAGGCAGCCGGCAGTCAGCAGAAGTAGTCTGCAGTACTGCATTCTAACCACTGCGTCACTGTGGCTCCTTTTGAGAATATCACAATGCTCAAGAAAACAAACAAATTATCATAGAATAAATCAATCCAGAGGGTTTTTTCCCCTGAGGCACAAATAACTAAACTCAAATTATCATATTTGGGATACATGTCCTTTGAGAAATCTGTTGGGAAAGATGGAAGAGAAAATAAGAGGATGATTTGTGGCAAGGTGGAGAGACTGACTCTGTTACACTGGTACTGGATGCACTATTGGAAGATCTGAAGGATCATCTTGCAAAACTCTATGTGGTCACTTGATGATATAATTGATTGACTATATCAAAATATTTGATCTGAAAGATTGTCTATATTTTGCATTAGTTTTTAAACCAAAATGAATGTGCTTTACCTGGACCTAATTAGATTTAGATTTAATCCTTCATTGACTTGGTTCACTTAGTTACAGTCATGCTGAAAAAATACTGGTTCAATGAGAAATTTCCTTTTTCTGTTTTGCAGAGGTCACAGCAAGGTGTAGTAGCTTCTTTGGGTTACCAATTTAATAATGAGCAGAAATACTTTCAAGCACCAAATGGGTGGACAGTATAAGATAGTGAACTTTAGTGTACAGGATAGTGAACTTTATCCATGCATGTTCCTTATTTATTTGTTTGTTTGCATCCCGCCTTTATTATTTTTACAAATAAAACAAGATGGAGAACATATCCAACACATCTCCCTCCTATTTTTCCCACCACAACAACCTTGGGGGTGTGGTTGGGCTGAGAAAGAATGACTGACCCAAGATCATCTAGTTTTCATTGTTGAAATGGGACTTGAACTTACAGCCTCCTGCTTGCTAGTCTGGTGCCTTAAGCACTAGATGAAACTGGTTTTTGTGTTTCATAGGAAGAGAGATTATTTCATTTATCATCTATTACAGTTTTGTATATTTTTAATTCTGAATCTATTTTTAAAATGTGCCCAATATCACAAATTATGCAGACCAGATGCATTTTTGCATGGATTTGGTCACAAAACAATTTTCCAGTTTAGAGAAGAACATTATTCTAATGCATATATTAACCTGGGTAAATATTACTTATTATATTTAAAAGAAGGTAACACAGGATTGGGTTTTGAGTTCTATCTCTCTCTCTCTCTCCTATATCAATAGCACTTAGACTTATATACCACTTCACAGTGCTTTGCAGTCCTTTCTAAGCAATTTACAGAGTCAGCATATTGCCCCCAACAATCTGAGTCCTCATTTTACTGACTTCGGAAGAATGGAAGACTGAGTCAACCTTGAGCTAACTCCAGGCTGTGGGCAGAATTAGCCTGCAATTCTGCACCTTAACCACTGAACCACCAGGGTTGTCCCCCCCGCTCTCTGTCTCTCTGTCTCTGTCTCTTTCTCTCTGTCTCTGTCTGTCTGTCTGTCTGTGTCTCTGTCTGTGTGTGTGTGTGTGTGTCTGTCTGTCTGTCTGTCTGTCTCTATCACAGATAATCAGAGTTGGAAGGGATCTTGTAGGTCATCTAGTCCAACCCCCTGCCCAAGCAGGAGACCCTACACCATTTCTGACAGATGGTAGTCCAATCTCTTCTTGAAAGTCTCAAGTGATGGCACTCCCACAACTTCTGAAGGCAAGTTGTTCCGTTGGTTGATTGTTCTCCCTGTCAGAAACTTTCTCCTTATTTCCAGGTTGAATCTCTCCTTGTTCAGTTTCCATCCATTATTCCTTGTCTGGCCTAGAGGTGCTTTAGAAAATAGCTTGACCCCTTCCTCTCTGTGGCAGCCCCTCAAATATTGGAAGACTGCTGTCATGTCTCCCCTGGTCCTTCTCTTCACTAGACTAGCCATGCACAGTTCCTGTAACCATTCTTCATATGTTTTAGTCTCCATATATATATTTAATTTCTTTAATATATATATCACCGGGCTGCTTTCATTACATTCAGCTGCCTATCCAACATGGGCATCCTACCGATGAATACCAGCTCCCACAATTCCCCAGCCAGCATGATCATTACCAAGAATTCTGAAAGTTGAAGTCTACACACTTGGAGGACACCCAGACTGGAGAAGACTAATAAACAATTTGTCTAGTGTTATTGCCCATGTATAGGCCTGATGTTCTCATTAAAGCCTATTGCATGAGCATTTGGGCCAATTTCTGAGAGTTTATTCCTTGTGTTACCATGGTGATTAATGTAGCATTGCTCGATATGATAGCCCTATTAAACACCCACACTTGGGAAACATTTTTACCAACCACAAGATTCTCAATGTACCTTTTCAAGCTCTCAGTGTTTTGCCCTTCCTTTCTTAACTTTCTCTCCCTTTTTCCCCTATGCAGCTTGTTGAATTCTCTGAAGTAGGTCTTCTGCCACCTCTTTTGACTTGAAGGTAATCTCCATAATAGCTTCTCCGCATGGTTCCCGTTTCCATGCAAGAATAAAAAGGAGGATTAAAATGTTGCAATACTTAATGCATTACTAAAAACTTTTGTTAGGTGTCATAATTTCTTTAATAACAGGCATTGCTATTTGTTCCTACTGCTACCCAATTTTCAGTGGGCCAGCAATGGAACAATTGCTTTACCATCATCCTAAATGACTCAGTCATAAAAATGACCAGATTCTTAATGATATATTTATCAGTGTGTGTAGTTAAACCCCAAGAAAGCATTTTTAGTAACAGAGACTGAATTTTATATCCTGAAAGCCCCAAGATAGTTCCTAAAGACAAGTGGTATTAGGGATCTTCTGAGAGGTTCCAGAGTATTGACTACTATAATCTGAGATCATCAGGGTTTTTTTATTGCTGCTTGGGGATGCTTGCAGACATCTATCTGTATTTTCAAAAATGGCCCAACTTGTCTTCCTAAAATAAGCTAAAACAATGAGATAAGTCCGGGAGATTGTTAAGGTTTGCAAGCTATGATGACTACACATTAAGAAAGATCCAGTGGATATTATAGTTTGACATCATCAGGTTTTTTAAAATTGCTGTTTGCGGATGCTTGTAGAGATCTATCTGTATTTTCAAAAGTGGCCCAACTTGTCTTCTTAAGACAAGCTCAAACAATGGGATAAATCCAGCAGATTGTTTGCCAGATATGATGTTTGCATGATATGATAACCATTTATTAAGAAAGGTAGATCAAGTAGATTCTATCATAAGTGGTCTTTTTGGGGCAAGGTTGTTAACAGTGACATTCTTAACTGGGTATTGATGAATCAGATCTACTTGAGTGGAATTTGACATAGAAATACCTTCTTCTGTGGAAGAAAGATGTCCAAGGCAGGCCCTGGTGATGACCTTTGATCTGTCTCTTTGATAGCATCAATCAAGGTATATCCTGGTAGGTTGGTTCTGCGGATGGTCATTATAGCTGTCTGGAGCAGGGGTGAGATTCTACCAGTTTGCACCTATTCGCTAGAACTGGTTATTAACATTCTAAGCAGTCCGGAGAATCGGTTGTTAGAAGAAATTACTGGCCTAATCCTGTAAGGAAGGCAGGAAGGAAACATTCTGGTGTTGCTTACAGAAACTGCCTCTCCATTAACCCTTATTACATTCTTGGCAGGACTAGACTGCCTGTCTCAGGAACCTCTCTGGAGTTTTTTTCCCCTCCTTTGCTGGTACTTTGCTTATGTGGAGTGACCATCCAAAGTTACAATGGCACTGAAAAAAGTGACTTATGACCATTTTCACACTTACGACTGTTGCAGCATCCCCACAGTCATGAGAGGCCAGGCGAGGAGATGCGTGCCTCGATGTAAGTGATATTGAGTTGGCCACACCCAGCCAATAACATAACCACCAAGCTATGTCCACCCAGACACATGACCACCAAGCCACACCCACCACCTAAGCCATGCCCACAGAACTGGTTGTTAAAAAATTTGAATCCCACTCCTGGTCTGGAGGCTGTAATATTAGTATACGGGATTTCAGGATTTAATATTGAAGGACACATACTTGACCCCCCAAATGATTAAACTGAAGGAGAGGGTAAATTGGGATACTCCTGGACCCAACATCACCACTGGCAAAACTGGTAGCTTTGCTGGCCAAGACCATCCAAGTTTTGTGTGTTTTTCATTAGGTGATAAAAGTCTGAAATGAGCCAGCTAGATCTTGCTTCCCTTGCTGTCAGCGGTTATGCCCACCAATCAGTGCCTGACCAAAATAATAGGAACCGATTGCAATGCCTGCTCTGAACAGTAGTATAGTCCCTGGGGGGCTATAGGGCTAAGAACTAGGAAATGTAAGGCAATTGCTTCACACTGCTCTTGAGTTGCTATTTTTGACTCCTGCCTGAGTGGGATAATGGGCTGCGTTGCTGCTTGATTGACAAACCTTGGTGCGGTGCCTTGGTGCTGGAGGGAAAGAATTATTTTCACTCTTGAGTTGTAACAATAGACATTCAATTGAACTCAGGCTCTTGGGATGGCACAGACCTAGTAATACAGTTGACATAGCTTGAGACAGCTTTATAATTAGTAATCAATCTTCCAAAGGCAGCTAAAATTTGCTGCTACCCCCACACAGTTGGGCTAGTATTTCAGAGCTGGAGTATTACTAGTCTGTCCCAGTTAATTGTTTTTGAAGGAATCATAATGTTAATAGAGTTACAGGGGTGGAAATGAAATTATACTTTACATTTTGGAGTTGTGGTTTTTTTTTGCCTTCCTCCAAACTTAAAGAAGAAAACCAAAACATGTATTATGTGGCACAGAAATTTCAAAGGGAGGGAGGGAGGGAGGGAGGAAGGAAGGAAGGAAGGAAGGAAGGAAGGAGAGAAAGGAGGGAGGGAGGAAGGAAGGAGGATGGGAGGGAAGGAAAGAACAAGGGAGAAAGAAAGGAAAGAACAATGGAGTGGGAAGGAAGGAAAGAAAAGGGAAGGGAAGGAGGAGAAGGGAAGGAGGGAGGGAAGGAAGGAACACCTGGAGGGAGGGAGGGAGGAAGGAAAGAAGGGAGGAAGGGAGGGAAGGAAGGAAGGAAGGAAGGAAGGAAGGAAGGAAGGAAGGAAGGAAGGAAGGAAGGAAGGAAGGAAGGCCCTCAAGTCTGTTAGGAAACAACTTCAGCATTCACAGACTTTTTCCGGGGTGGAGTTTGGCTTGGATTAAACATTTCACAATTTTGTGCTTTATGACACAATCACTGACAGGACTCCTGGAGATTGTCTTAATGTCAAAGCAATCAAGTACCTTGGCTTTGTTAAGAAAATTACTCCCAACAGAAGGCCTCTGCTGAAATATCGAAAAATATTCCTATTGGCTCCAGATGGGCACTATTGATCAACATGGAGTATGTAGAATAAAATAAAAAGATTCAATAAATGCTGCCCTTCTACAGGCAGGGTTAAAGATGTAAATGTGGCTGCTGTCAGCATTCCAGCAAACCTCTGCTCCAACCAATAACTCCAAGACAGACATCTTCTCAAAAGCGTATTGGATAAACTGCACACGTGGGAATCTGATTCTGAAAGTTCCGGCCTTCCTTGCAATAAGTACAAACTACAAATCCATCCCCTGCACCCATCATTACATCACATGGCTCAATCACCATCAGTCCCAACTTAAGACTTCCTCTCACTTATGTGCAAAAATAACATGACCTTGAATTAGCAAAAGAATGTTATTATGTCTAACTACATACACTCCAAGACATTCCCCGCTCCCACTTTCCCAGGCTCAAATGTGGCAATATGGGAGCATCTGGTCTCAGTATGGCTTCCAAAGCTGACAGCTGCTTTATGGCAGATTATATAACACACTGATCTGTTGGTGCGTTTTAAATGCAATGAATGTTGGTAGGTAGGCATGTAAAGCTGCAAATGCGCCTAGATTTATTTATTTATTTATTTATTGCCATTTGTAAGTTCACTGGGAGTTGTTTCTGAATAGATGTAGATCTGATTGCACTGACAGTCTTTTACAGGTGAAACTCGAAAAATTAGAATATTGTGCAAAAGTTCATTTATTTCAGTAATGCAACTTAAAAGGTGAAACTAATATATGAGATAGACTCATTACATGCAAAGCAAGATAGTTCAAGATGTAATTTGTCATAATTGTGATGATTATGGCTTACAGCTCATGAAAACCCCAAATCCACAATCTCAGAAAATTAGAATATTACACGCAATCAATAAAACAAGGATTGTACATAGAACAATATCGGACCTCTGAAAAGAATAAGCATGCATGTGTACTCAGTACTTGGTTTGGGCCCCTTTTGCAGTAATTACTGCCTCAATGCGGCGTGGCATGGAAGCTATCAGCCTGTGGCACTGCTGAGGTGTTATGGAAGACCAGGATGCTTCAATAGCGGCCTTCAGCTCTTCTGCATTGTTCGGTCTCATGTCTCTCATCTTTCTCTTGGCAATGCCCCATAGATTCTCTATGGGGTTCAGGTCAGGCGAGTTTGCTGGCCAATCAAGCACAGTAATCCCACGGTCATTGAACCAGGTTTTGGTGCTTTTGGCAGTGTGGGCAGGTGCCAAATGAAGTCAGCATCCCCATAAAGCTCGTCTGCGGAAGGAAGCATGAAGTGCTCCAAAATCTCCTGGTAGATGGCTGCATTGACCCTGGACTTAATGAAGCACAGTGGACCAACACCAGCAGATGACATGGCTCCCCAAATCAACACAGACTGTGGAAACTTCACACTGGACTTCAAGCATCTTGCAGTGTGTGCCTCTCCATTCTTCCTCCAGACTCTGGGTCCTTGGTTTCCAAATGAGATGCAAAAGTTGCTCTCATCAGAAAAGAGGACTTTGGACCACTGAGCAACAGACCAGGTCTGTTTTTCTTTAGCCCAGGTAAGATGCTTCTGATGTTGTTTGTTGTTCAGGAGCAGCTTGACAAGAGGAATACGACATTTGAAGCCCATGTCCAGGATCCGTCTGTGTGTGGTGGCTCTTGATGCACTGACTCCAGCCTCAGTCCACTCCTTGTGAAAGTCCCCAACACTTTTGAATGGCCTTTTCCTGACAATCCTCTCCAGGCTGCGGTCATCCCTGCTGCTTGTGCACCTTTTTCTTCCACACTTTTCCCTTCCACATAACTTTCTATTAATGTGCTTTGATACAGCACTTTGGGAACATCCAACTTCTTTTGCAATTACCTTTTGAGGCTTTCCCTCCTTATGGAGGGTGTCAATGATGGTTTTCTGCACAACTGTCAGGTCAGCAGTCTTTCCCATGATTGTGATTCCTACTGAACCAGACTGAGAGACCATTTAAAGGCTCAGGAACCCTTTGCAGGTGTTATGGCTTAATTAGCTGATTAGAGTGGGACACTTTGAGCCTAGAATATTGCACCTTTTCACAATATTCTAATTTTCTGAGATTGTGGATTTAGGGTTTTCATGAGCTGTAAGCCATAATCATCACAATTATGGCAAATCACGGCTTGAACTATCTTGCTTTGCATGTAATGAGTCTATCTCATATATTAGTTTCACCTTTTAAGTTGCATTACTGAAATAAATGAACTTTTGCACAATATTCTAATTTTTCGAGTTTCACCTGTATGAGAGCCAACATCCTGCCAAGGATCATTAGAAATGCCAAAATGGGAACAGCTAACTGCTGATCGTTGTTACATGTTTTGGGAGGGCTCTTCTCTGCCAGGGCTAACAGGTGGGAGTATAAATGTCCAGATAAATAAATAACAAATGCTAAACCATTTGTATTTGGAAGTAACATATTCTCCATGCAGAAGCGCTCATTCCAATTTCTCAGCAGACACATCCCAGTCAAAGAGTGCCTAGTGAAAGTGAACACTTGCCACATTCTAAATATGATTAAATATTCATTTAATCACCGACAAGAGTTCTCAAGATGATTCTGTAGCTCTGCCTCTCCAGCAAAGAGGATTAGGTTCCTGTACCTTGGAGAAGGATAAAGGAGCAGGGATTGAGGTAAGTGGCCATATACAAAGCATAGTTCAGCCTAAGTATGCTGAAAATCCTAGCAGTTACTATAGGCTGGGGGATTCTGAGAGTTGAAGTGTACACATCTAGAAGAGACCTGTCTTCTATACAACTCTTGTCACCATTGCTAGGATTTATACCCTCCTTTTATGGTCCACCTAGTTTACCAATAAAGAAGTAACATTAAAGGGAAATAGTTGCCAGCCCTTCGTAAAAATGGCAAGGGAGACGTCAGTGACCCACAGAATGCATGCATCAGCCAGGAACGGGATGGGAGAAAGGGTCTATTGATAGATGGACAACCCAGGGCCCCCAGATGGCCCCCAGATCCATTTCAGTAGCTCCGCAGCATTCAGGACTGTATTGCTGTGGTGGTGCGGTGGTTAGAGTGAAGCATTGCAGGCTAACTGCTGCCTGCCGACTGCCAGAAGTTCGGCAGTTCTATTCTGACCGGCTCAAGGTTGACTCGGTTCCTATCCTTCCGAAGTCGGTAAAATGAGGACCCAGATTGTTGGGGGCAAAAGGCTGTCTCTGCTCAGAGAGGGCTGTAACGCACTGTGAAGCAATATATAAGTCGAAGTGCTATTGCTATTGCTGAAATTCGACAGTAAAGAAATTTATTATTGTTTTTTTTAAAAACCCTATCCAATTAGTCTCTTCCCACTGCTCATTCCTCTCTGGTGACATCACTATGTGTCACTACAATGTCCCCTGAGCCTTTGGTCTCGAGGACTAATAACTTTAAAAATGGGTTTCTGCGGAAAAGAAAGTTTGCCCAGGTTGTCTCCATAGCATGGGAGAAAGCCCTAAGACTGGCATCTCTCCCAGCCATAACCCTTCATGGACTAAGCCTGCCGGGTCCTTAGTATCAATGCAACCTTACTAAAGTATGAGAAAAGCAGCACAGGGAGGTCACTGTAGCTCTACAGGAAGATACATTCCCACAAATCAAGGGCCAAGCAATTAAAGCACAGCATGAATGGCTTGCAGCCCTTATTAAAACATATGTGTGCTCACTTAATTATTTTTCCTGGAAGTGTTTCAAACTAAACAGCCTTGCAAGAGATGCCCCCAAGGGAAATTGCAAGTGCCATAAATGCAGGGAACCTCTTCCCACCAGGTTTTTCTCAACATCTCCCAATGAATCTGGAATATAGTCTTGGAAGAGGCTCAAAAAAAAATGAAGGCTTCTTTCACACACACACACACACACAAAAATTCAGTTCTTTGTTGAATCTATAATTTTTAATATATCCCACGGGAGTAAAGCTTGTCCCCATAAGCTGAGGACTAAGACAGTAGATATTAGTTGTTGTTTTGTAGCTGCCACCTGGGAGATTAATGGGCATATTTCACCAAAGCAGTGACTCTACTTGTGACAAGCAGAATATATTAGAAAAATGTTACCAAGCTGTAAGTGGGTTGCTAAGCCATTGCTGTTTATCCCTGGTTCTGAATAGATGCTGATGAATGGACTCTTCACAGGGTCGCTTATACCTGCAGGATGAGCAAGGATGAGCCAGGCAACCATTTCATGTAGCAATTGTATGCCACCAGGAAAGTCCTTGGTAACTGGCTAGAGGAGAAAGCTCTATAAGTTAACCAGCCCTGTGCAGTCTACCAAAGTTTCTTGCTATCCTTCGGGACAATGTGAGATGCTGTCCCATCACTAGTGTCAAAGCAAATTTCATTGATCAACCCAGTCAGCTATTGTACACGAAGTGGAATGGAGGGATAGGTGCCTCAAGTAGAATAGTGAAGTAGAATTGAAGTAGAAATAGTGAAATAGAAATAGTGAAGTAGAATTGTGGCTGGCCACAATTCCATTGCATTCTCTGAATATTGTCATCCAGATCTACATTCAAACATGGATAAAGAAATATAGACATTCCTTAGTTTATCTAAGTATCCCTAAATGTTGGTTATCAAGGTTTTTAATGAACAAGTTGAGCTAAGCCCTGGTTTTTCCACACTAAGGTCTACTTAGTTGTAACCTATGAGTTCCATCAAGAGTGGAGATCTGACAGTAGGCCTGAGCTGATCACACCCAACCTGCCTCAGAGAAGTGCTGCACCTTGTAGCAAACGCACAATTTGCCTATGAAAACTATCAGGCCACAGTCAGAAGTGGGAAGCCACTTCAAAGGGGGACTTCAGTGGAACTTGAAATGCCCCTCTGAAGATTTGGGCAATCCTTGGGTGGCAATTGATGCTCCCTCAAATAACAGAATAACAGAGTTGGAAGGGATCTTCTAATCCAACCCCCTGCTCAAGGAGGGGACCCTATATGTTGTCTATCATCTGAAACCGTGGCTCAAATTAAGGAATTCCACATCTGGAGAAATGTAGCTTTTGTCTGTGTGAAAACCTCAACAAGGCTAGCCCAGTGCATTTTGCTGCCCAAAGCAGAGTAGGAAATTTGGCGTCCCAGACTTTTGCATTCAAATTAAGCAGAGAGAATTCATGGCTAGCTAAATTTGTTTGGCAAACTTAGAGACAGAAAAGAGAATAAATAGTACGAGGGGGAAAATGCAGCAATATTAATAAAATAACAGTTGCATTTGTATGACACCCAAATCTGCTGCTGGAAGTGATGAGATCCACTTCTTATTGGCTTCATCAACAGCAAGCTTAGATGACCCAGATGGCAATAGCAATAGCACCTAGACATATATGCTGCTTCACAGTGCTTTACAGCCCTCTCTAAGCAGTTTACAGAGTCAGCATATTGCCCCCAACAATCTGGGTCCTCATTTTACCCACCTCAGAAGGATGGAAGGCTGAGTCAGCCTTGAGCCTGGTGAGAATTGAACTGCCAAACTGCTGACAGTCAGCAGAAGTAGTCTGCAATACTGCATTCTAACCACTACACCACCACAACTCTTGGATACAACACAATGAAGTTGGGTTGTGATGCAGATCCCACCCTTTGGCCCCTATCCTGATGCAAGTCTATAAGTTGAAATATCTGCAAACACCACTTGGTTCCCCCATCCAACAGACGTTCATGCTGACTACTTATTTTATTATAATAGGTTGGCTCAAATTTTGACCATATTCCTGGAGTTCAAAGCAGAGTGCCTACTACTAGAGCTGCAGTGGTACAGTGGTTAGAGTGCAGTACTGCAGGTTATTTCTACTGACTGCCAGCTGCCTGCAATTGGCAACTTCAAATCTCAACAAATAAATGCTCTGTCTTACATATTGGCAAAAAAATCAGAAAATTAAATACAAGCTAAATAGTCAAGACCTTATTGATGATCCAGACTCTGTCAAGGACCTTGGAGTACTCACCTCTAATGATCTAAGTGCTAGAGCCCACTGTAACTACATAGCCACAAAGGCATTAAGAGTTGTTAACCTAATCCTACGTAGCTTTTTCACACCACTAATTAGAGCATACAAAACATTTGCTAGACCAATACTTGAATACAGCTCATCAGTCTGGAACCCACATTACGTATCTGTTATTAACACAATTGAGAAAGTCCAGAAATATTTCACAAGAAGAGTTCTCCACTCCTCTACTCATTGCAGAATACCTTATGCCACCAGACTTGAAATTCTAGACCTAGAAAACCTAGAACTATGCCACCTTCGGTCCGATCTAAGTATAGAATATAAAATCATACATTGCAATGTCCTTCTGGTCAATGAATACTTTAGCTTCAACCATAACAATACAAGAGCACACAATAGATACAAACTCAAGGTTAACCGCACCAAACTTGATTGGAGGAAATACTTCAGCAACAGAGTGGTCAATGTCCGGAATACTCTACCTGACTGTGGTTTCTTCCCCAAACCCAAAAAACTTTAACCTTAGACTGTCTACTATTGACCTCACCCCTTTCCTAAGAGGTCTGTAGGGGCCGTGCATAAGCGCATCAACGTGCCTACCATCCCTGTCCTATTGTTTCTTTTTATTTTTCTTATATGTATCCATTTCATGTATTCATAACTATGTTTATACTTATACCTATTATCTTGTAAGCGATTGACAAATCAAATAAATAAATAAAATAAATAAATTTGGCAGTTTGAATCTCACCAGGCTCAAGGTTGACTCAGCCTTCTATCCTTCCGAGGTCAGTAAAATGAAGACCCGGATTGTTGGGGGCAATAGACTGACTCTGTAAAGTGCTTAGAGAGGGTTGTAAAGCACTGTAAAGCGGTACATAAGTCTAAGCGCTATTGCTATTGCTACTTTCCAATGCCACAGTAACTATATGAGATAGGTTGGTCTAAGAAAGTCCTTGGCCCAAAGTCACCCAGTGAGGTTTCATGGTCAAGAGGAGACTTGTGTGTCTCCAATCTCAGTCCAATATTTTATCACATGATACCCTGGCTCTCATTTTGCCTCATGGAAGGGACAGCCCTGGACTGTTCTGTTCTGAGAAAGCCACATTATTCCTTTGGTAAGCTTCTCTACCCACTGGATGCCAATCTCCTGAATTTATGCAGGGACCATTCAACCTATTCTCTTAACCTAAACATGAAGGGCACTCCAGCCTCCAAGTAGCCAGCCCTCACAACCACCCCCCTCATCCCACCCACCAGGGCAGCCTCCTGAAGAACACCTGCCTTCATGAATCTAAGCTTGCATCCCAATGAAGCATCTATTTCACTGCCAGCCCAGTGTTCATTTTTTCCCTGACATATTTATGAGTCCTCTGTCTCATTAATCTGCTAAGTATTCATAAGATGTCCTTTTCATGCCAGGATAGCTAAGGGCAAACGCCTTTATTTATCAATTCTTTATTGGGAAGTTTCTCTCTGGAGTCAGCTGGATGAAAGGTTCTCACCTTCTAAATTCTTAATAGAGTTTTCTCAAGAATATGTCTTTTATGTTTTAGAAACAGCCGACTTGTCTCTTTATGGAAGCTGTCTTGCTTCTGTCCTGTTTTATTACCCTGGCTGGCAAGATAATGCTCGGCCCTTTCTTTTCACAGCCAATCTTCCTTCCCTCCTCCCAGCTGAAAAGTAGCCTCCTCCTGCTCATGGTGGATGGACTCTGACAGAAAGGAGAGAAAGCCCAGCTCTGCAGGTCTTGCTTGGAAATTTCACGGCTGGGACTCTCCCTGAGGCCAGAATCAAGGCTCCCATTCTCCCAGTTCTTCCTTTAATTCATTGTGAGAGCCAGTTTGACATAATGGGGAAGGTGCTGGCTGAGGAAACCGGGTGGCTCTGAGTTCTAGTCTTCCCTTAGGCGTGAAAGCTGGCTGGGTGACTTTAGGCCAGTCAGGCTGCTCTCTCAGCCGAACCCACGTTGTCATGAGGGAAAATCGAGGCAGGAATATTAGGTATGTTCGCCACCTTGGATTATATATATTTTAAAGATTGGGTAACTATGCAAGAATAATAATTTAATAATAAGGTTACAATAATAATAAAATTAGAATAAAAGTTATAATAATGAGGTTCTCTTTCTTGATAAATGTCACATTTATCTTCTGGCAACCAACTGCTATTTCTCTGTGGGGTTAAAAGCTTTTAGGTGCTTCCCAACAGAGTGGTTATGAATGGAAAGCTTCCAATGGTCTTAAACATGCATTGACCAGGAACAAGAGGTTACAACAACAAGATGGTCTGAGATTGTTGGTCCCCTAAGGTTTTCCCTCCCTGTCCTGTGAGCTGTTGCTTCAGTGAAACAAGGAAACATCAGGAGCAGAAAAACCTCATTATTCCTTTGTCTTCCCCAAAATGTTTCTGGGGTATCTGAAAGGCAGATACAGGTTCCATATCTGTGGGTTGAAGGCAGAAGCGGGCAGCCTGGCTGAAGGACTCATCTTCTTTGATGGGACTGTATACCAGTGAGCAGGTGAGGATGAAACCGATGCAGTGTGTGTGTGTATGCCTGTGGTGCTATATTATGTCTCTCAATGTTCCCCACCTAACTTAACCTAACCTAACCTAACCTAACCTAACCTAACCTAACCCTGACCCTCATTTCTCATTCTTCAGAGGCCTGAAGAAAAGAAAGAACAATCCTGCCAGAAGTCTGAATTTAGCCTTTGCAAAGGGGCTTTTAGACCAACTATCACAGCCCCAGGTGGCCTAGCTTCAATTGCAGTTTAAAGGAAGGTGGGATTTCAATAGTTGACCGTGTTCACTCGTGCCCATTGTCTCCTGCAGTGGGTATCCATGTACTCCATGATGTAGACGTGTGTCAATACAAGATGGGTAGGTCTACTTTAAAAATAGGGTCATCAGTTTGGCTGGGTTACCATTTTAAAACAATAACAAAAGAATATATATACCTGTACACATACATAACACACATATACACATACTATCTATCTATTTACACCTGTTCTGCTTATTACACTCTGGATGGGTATAAAGCAGACGGATCAACTCCACAAAGCATCCATACAAAGTCTTTTTATTGGTTCATCAGGCATCCTGTCAACTCACATTTATGACGAGGTTCTTCTTAATGTCCAATCCTTTGCATATCTGAATTGTGGTGTAGAAAGATATCACACTCTCATCCCTATGATGATAACCATGATGATGATTGTAGTGACCGCATGGTATAGGATTCAGGCTAGAGTGAGGGAGCCTCCCCCAACCCAACAAGGGTCAATTTAGTGACCAATCAGGATTACAGATGTGACCACATGACATGGACTACATTTCCCAGGATACCTTAACTACATTTACCATGATGCATTCCCTTAAGGGGACAGCTCTCAATTCCTAACTACCTATCTCAAATCCCATTAACTCTAAACTGGCTGGACAGCAAACACCCATACACATATGTTAATCACTGTCCACTTTCTGCTATGTATTCAAAATGGAGAGTGATTAATATTTATTTATATATGTGTATGGATGGAGATAGATAGATAGATAGATAGATAGATAGATAGATAGATAGATAGATAAATAGATAGAGATAGAGATACACAGACACACAGACACATAAACACACATGCATATAGTATGTGCATACGTGTGCTATGTATGTGTATAGGTAGATATATACTTTCTTTTGAGAGCAGGCAACAGAATTTCATTTTTAATGTGAGCCAGTGTGTTCACAATAAAAAATGACAATAAAGGTTATCTTAACTCTTACGCAAGATGTGGCATTTCTTGCACTGGTCCCACACTGCTTCTCTTATATAAGGCTTCTCTAACCTAGTATTCTTCAGTTGTGTTCATACAACAATTCTTAACCAGTTAAGAGGATAAAAACCACTTTAATTCTAGCACATGCCCCATTTTGTCCTCTTTTACACATGGTAATGCAAACTTTGCCTAGCCCAAAAACTGAAAATCTTGTTCTCCTTGGATACAAGCACTTTTCTGGGTATTGGAAAGCCAAAGTGCCAATTGGCAGACAAATATGCACGAGAATGGCCTGATTTGTGACACTCACATACAAAAAGGGTGTGCCATGAGATATGGAGTCACAAAATGTGCTTATTTATGAGAAATTCACAAGAGCATGTATTTTAATAGTCACTTGAGCTTTTGGGGGAGGGAAATGGATCTGAAAATGAAATTAACCAAAATTAAGATTGGAAAAACAAAAACTTAGAAAAAATGCCAACAACATAATTCCCTGTTTTTGTCCCTCTATTAAGCAAGCTGCTTACCATTCTAAGCCCTGGATTGATCCTGCATAAAGATAGTGCTTGTTTTCTTCTTCTTCCCAGCATATTCCCACTAATGCAGGGCCCACTGTTTGAATCATTGTATGCCACTTTGCATGGCCAACTGCATATGTGGCTTGCGTATCTTTATTGATGGTGTCTTGCCATCTCTGTTTTGGATGTCCGCAAGGTCACTGGCCCTTAACTTCTAGTTGTTAGACAGTCTTGGCCACGGTGGAAGGTGCTGCTCTCAGGACATGTCCATACCAGTGGTGCCGACCTTCTCTCATCCTCTCTATAATTAGTGCCACACCAAAATGTTGCCGAATAGTGTCATTTGTGATGTGGTCAAGAAGGGAGATGCCCGACATCCAACGGAGCATTCATATTTCCATGGCACGGAGATAGCTTTCGGTCCCTGTTGTTGCTGCCCAGCATTCAGTGCCATACAGTGAAAGAGTGCAGATGGTTGTCTTGTAAATCTTAGATATAAGACGGGTTGGCATTAGTCTGTCACATAACACACCAGTGAGTTCTCACCAACGCATCCAAGCTGCATTCATTCTTGCTCACAGCTAAACAAGTTAGTGCTTGTTTAGCGACCAAAATTGGGACTGGCAGCTTGGTCATTAAGTGAAATGTTCACTGTGATGAGCCCCGGCATGGTACAAAGGCAACACCATCAAATAAGGAAGAAGAGTCCCTTTATTATCTCCAACTTTGCCCCCAATGTCCAGGTTACCTTCGGCTGAAGAAAAACTCTCCCAGGAACAGCCTTTAACTGGAGAAAATTCAGTCCAAAACAAGCTACATACAGCCTATAACTAAAATCCAAACAAACCAAGCTGCAGTAATTAACTTGACAGGGCAGGAGAAGGATTTTCAGACTTGAAAGCATGGCAAAACTCACACAGTTGGGAAGATGTCAGGAATACAGATAAGCCCCGATGATACCAGATAAATTCATGATTTGCTCCCAACAGCTTGCTGCACGCAGCTTCCTTTTTTAAACACTGTGTTCCCAGCTGCAGCTAATGAAGGGAATCAGGGCCCTTTCCTCCCCCATAAGCCACACAACTCACATTGCTCCCTTCTCCCTGTGTGCCCTAGGATGAAGAGGGGGTGGGCCTGGTTCTTCCTCAGAACTCCCTCTCCCTTGCTCTACCTCTCCCATGCTCTGCCCAGCTGGACTTTGCCCTTCCCCAGTTTCTTCCACAGCCAAGGGAGCCACACTCCCACTCCCTGTCAGCTGTTTGGCCTCCCCCTCTGAATCAGTTTCCGACAGGGGCATGACAGTCACTAAGTGAAAGTGTACTTATGATCTTACCTCAGCTTTCCTTTACAGATCCGTGAAGGTCATAAATGTGAGGATTGGCTGTAAAGTTACTTTTTGATCACTGCAAACGGTTGCAAAATGAGGCAGTCACTAAACAAGGCATACCGCCCCACTAAGATGAAGAGACTCAGGCCTCTCCTACCTGGATATTCCCCAAAAGAGGGTGGGGAGATAACAGTCGCCTTAATGCTTTTTCCTGAGCCTCCTTCCCGGCCAGCAGGCGAGGCTTAGTTAGTTTTCCTGCTGGCATTCTTCAGCAAAAAAAGGGTTGCTGCAGCTGCCGGCATCACCTCCTCCCACAGAGTCCTTTTCATTAAGGTTTGCTTTTGAACATCAAGCCTAAATCAGTCCTGTAATTAAAACCCCAAAACTACTTGGAACCGCTAAAACAGGAAAACAATCAAAACCGAGAGGCACACCACAAAGCTATCTGAGGTTAAAAGCTTTAAGGAGTCGTTTTAAAATATTTACATTAACATTTCAATTCTGCAAATGAGGTTCTAAACTTGGGTGTTTTGGTTCGGATCTCCCGCATTTCCGAAGGGGAAGTCGTTTTACAATCAGAAGCATTTGTCTCTCCTCTGTGCCATTGGTTATAGGAGTCAACAGCATTAACACCCATCTCCTTAGCCTAGGTTTTTAATCTACCCATAAGTCAAAACTCATCCGTTGACTAAATGTCAGGAGTGTAAGATGAGAATGACCTAGTTCGCTCCCCTCTATCAATGCAAGTGTCAAACAAAGGCCTCCTAACAGATTATCTTTTATCTACATTGACAACATGCCAGGAGCAAGAGCAGAACGTGTCAATGAGTATCTGTCAGCCAAGGAAGGAGCCCAATAAATAGTAAATGTAAATCCTGATGGATCTCCCCACCCACCCAAAAAAGTGAGGTGAATGCTTTTCTTGCTAAAAGTTTCTACCTTCAACGATCTGGAAGAAATCCCATTGAGATTCCACTTGAGTTCCTCAGTCATCAAATTCACCGAAAAGTCTGTTCAGCGATGGAGGCAATTCTCTTCCCAACCATCTATCTCAATACAGTGTCTTTACTCAGCTTTAAATTACCACTGATATTGTTTTGAATCATTCTAAATTGCTTTCATTTTTCTTTGAAGAAGGTGGTTGGCTTATAGGCATGTGTAGCTTAGCCATTATTTTGTGTACTCTGACACATGCAGACTTATTCCTTGCTTTTGTAAACCTGCTGAACACAGTTGCATAACACAGGCAGGGTAAAAAAAATTGATGCTTAATAATATGTCTAGCTTAAACCATAAATTAGAATGACAGAACCATAACATCAGAAGGGATTGTTTAGAGTATCCTATCTAAGCCCTGTCCTATGTAGGAACTCAGATCGAAGTATCTTCAACAGATGGCTCTCAGATGTTGCTTGGATTTATCCTGTGAAGGGGAATCCACCACCTCCCTTGGGCATTGGTTCCACTTTTTGCAGTGCTCTTCTAATTAAGATTTCTTTACTAGTCTTGGAAGGAAAATCCATCTGGTTCAGTTCCAAGCTGGGAGAAAGACACCGGAAACATGGAGGCTGATTGGAAAGAAAGGTTTGTTGATGAAGCAGAACCACCAAACCCGTGTGATTCTGGGCAGTTGACAAAATGGTTGAATGAGTGGATGGATCTTTATTGGTTTCTGTGACTTTGAAGTTTGGGCTGTTTGGGGGTGGTGCAATGAAGAGCTTGTGCACAGGTGGTGTTCAGCAGGTTCTGACCAGTTCTGGAGAACCGGTAGCAAACCTCCCACCCTCCTATGTGCTTTTTAGTCATTTATCCTCTCAGCTGATCATGGGAGGCATGTTTTCCTCCTCTCAGCTGATCAGAGGCTGATCAGTTCAAATTGGTAGCATACCACCACTGGTGTATACACATAGTCTACCACTGGAGGCATGGTCTATTGCTATATTGTTGCTGTACTCCTTTTTCACCCAGAGTATCCTAGGAAATACTAAGTCTGCTTAGAAGAAGGAAAAGAGGCACTGCTTAACCATTGCTTTTTTTTTACTACTGCTACTAAATAGCCGATTGGATTGTGGATCTGATTGATTAAGGCAGGAATCTCATAATAAGACATGAAACTTTCAAGAGGCAGAGCAATAAGCAACTTAGAAGGATGGATCATAAGAGTTGGAAAAGGAGCAAGTTAACTCTTTCAGATTACTTCTGACTTTGTTATTCTGAGGAGGGCTGCTTCCGAGATCAAAACTTTCATGGCCTGAGAGATCCTTTCTGCAAGGAAATCTCAGGTTATTAGAGCACAGCTGACGGCTCTCGGGGAAATCAATTTTTTAAAAGAGATATGTCTTTCTTTTCCTATCTTTCATCTTCCTTAGCTAATGAGATCATCAAATTATGACCTGGTTCATGCATCACACTAAGCTAGAATGCAGTATATTGTGAATATATTGGTGACACCACACAATCAGACATGGTTTGCTTAATCATGGTTTATTCCATAAGCCACCATTGGCAGGAGTCCCACATCAGAGTAAGGCATGAACTGTGTTTTAGGGTCACAGTGGCTGAGTTCATAAATCACATGAAGCCAAAACCAAACCAATCATACTTTGAAGTACCCTATGTGTGCAAATCCAGCTAATTATAATGGATTAAAATAGCTATGGTTAAAATAAATAGATTAAGCAGATGTTAAGCAAGCCTTTGTATGTATAATGAAACTGTGCTGAAGATGGACTGAAATTGCCTCAGGCAGTTGCTGCTGTTCCTAGAGAAACTCTGAGGGGAAAGCAACCATCTTTGGATGGGGAGTTGTGCCTAAGATCCCTTAATCTGTCCATTTATGCATTTAAACAAATATCAGTGTTGCCATAATGCTGTAAGCCCCCATTCCCCATGGGAGCACCTCCACATATGTATTGCCAGGTTGCAACCTCTAGTTTAATGAATAGAAGGACTAGGGGGTGATACGATAGCAGTGTTCCAAGGGGCTACCACAAAGAAGCGGGAGTCAAGCTATTCTCCAGAGCACCTGAGGGCAGGACAAGAAGCAATGGGTGGAAACTGATCAAGGAGAGAAGCAACTTAGAACTAAGAAGAAATTTCCTGACAGTTAGAACAATTAATCAGTGGAATGACTTGCCTTCAGAAGTTGTGAATGCTCTAACACTGGAGTTCTTTAAGAAGAGATTGGACCACCTGTCTGAAGTGGTGTAGGGTTTCCTGCCTGAGCTGGACTAAGAGTTGGACTAAGAGTTAGAAGGGAGCAAGGTCCCTTCTAACTCTGTTATTCTGTTAACTTTCAGGAAAGTAAAACAGTAAAAGCCTCTAACAATCCAACACTGCGAAGTATCATCCACACATTGATAAGAAGCAAATCCGTGATGCAACTTGATGCAATTTAAAATTTGCAGATGTTGGAGCCCTCACCATTCCTTAAGAGGTGCCACTGGATGCTTAGTTTTGCTGCTTGCCTCAACTGCTTTCTTCATTGTCTCTGGAAGTTCCTGTCGGGCTCCATATTCAACTACGCCCGCAGCAGTAAAGACACTAACCTCCAGCAAATGAAGACGGTCTCATTCAGCGGGAGTTGATGGGGATTCCCTATGACCCTGCTTCCCAGTGCTACCTGGGAATTGGGGGTTGAATAGGAAATTCCCGATGACTCTGCTGAATGGGGGGGGGAGATTTACACAGAGGGTGTTAAGGGGGTGCTTAGGGAAGTAGTGGGGATTGGTGTTAGGTAGGGTGCAGAGCGATCTAGGTTATGGGACATGGGATACAGAAGTATTGCATAATTAGCCATATTAGGAAATGTGGGGAAATTGTGCGATTGACAAATAAAATAAATAAATAAAATACATAAGTGGGAACTTAGCATAGGGCAGTCCGCAGGAGTTAGCTGCGATTAGATGGGTGGTGCAATGCTATAAAGAGCGAATGCTTCCCACACTAACCTAGCTTGGAATTCAAACTGTTAGTGGATGTGCATTACGTGTACAAATGAAAGACTTCAAACTTCAATGTTTGTGTCATGCCCCTGGTGGAGACTGACTCTGAGGAAGAGGAGGAACAGCCAACAGGGAGTGGGAGTGTGGCTCCAGAGGTGGTGGAGGAGACTGGGGAAGGGCAGAGGCCGGCTGAGCAATCAGAGGAGGATCCAGGCCCATCTCCTATCCATCCCAGGGCACGCAGGGAGGAGAGGATCATGGAAAAGAGTGGTCTACTCAGGAGAGGTCCATGATCCTCCTCAGGGCTTACAGCTGGGAGCTATGTATATAAGTGTGTAACTGCGCAGTTAGAATTGCTGGAGTCAAAGTTAGAGTTTCCTTTGAAGGAGGTTTATCTTTGTTGGAGTTTTTCCCAAGGACTTTCCTGTTTATCTACTTGGAACGTATAATTACCTATCTCGGTTTGCTTCGGAACTCTCGCCGAGACGGTTTGTTCTTGTTTTCCTTTTGCCTCATTATTTACTTTTGGGACTTTAAACTGTGACTAATAAAACAGTTAAGTTGAAGGCATTGCCGGACTTTAATTCATGTTTTGGGTTTTGGGTTATTTTGAGAGACTACGGGTCATCACAGTTTGTTGGTTTGTATCCCGGGAATACAAACAGCCGGAAGACCAGCTAACAGTTCCTTTTGGCTCCTCTATCACCTAATTCATTAAGCTCTGGGGCTGGCAAGATCTAATCCTCAACCACCACATCAAAGTTAAAGCTCATCATTGACACATCAATACACACACACACATATGTGTCTACATATGTGGATACAATACATTAATCTCTTCTCACTTCTAATCAGTAGACCTACCACAATGTGGTCACAGGAAATGTGGAGCTAACGTGGTCCAAAATGGCGGCCCAATGATCTGATGGGGCAATGGTGGCAAAGAAGCAAGCTCAAAGACTTCATCCTGTTATACTGTACTTACAGGTAGTCCTTGACTTACGACCACGATTGAGCCCCAAATTTCTATTTGGTAAGCAAGACAGCGGCTAAGTGAGTGTTGCCCCCATTTTATAACCTTTCTTGCCACAGTGGTTAAGTCAGTCACTGCACTTAACTTGTTAAGTGAATAATACAGTTGTAAAGTGAATCCGGCTTCCCCATTGACTTTGCTTGTAATAAGATCACAAAACGGGATCGCAGGACGCCGGGACACTGGATCCATCGTAAATATGAATCAGATGCTAAGCATCTGAAGTGTAATCACGTGAATTGACACTGCAATGGTTGTAAGTGTGAAAAACGGTCATAAATCACTTTTTTCAGCGCTGTTCTAACTTTGAATGGCCACTAAACAAAGTGTTGTAAGTCAAGGACTATCTGTACTTAGTACTGAAGAAAAAACACAGTGCTTAACCTTCCTTGATCTCTGATGTTGCACAGATTTTTTTTGAGGGGGGAATATATCATTAGCAATGTGCGCATGGAATTTCAGATTAGCTGTGTGAAAGATTTAATAAAATAGGAATAAGAATCGGGCCTTTTATTCCTTGCTGTGAACAAAATGCCAGATCCCAATACCCAGCCATTATCATAATTGCCATTGTACTTTGTCCCTTTATCCACATGCCAAAGCATTTGTCTTATTTTGACATTGTGCAAAAATTATCAGATAATTTTGCTTCAAGCTATTTTCTTCCTTACTAAAACCATAATCTGCATTGCATTTGAAACAGGTTAATATTTCTCTTTCCAGACCCCCAAATCTACATAGTTAGTCAAAGTGGCCTTTGTTATATTTATTGTATATTTTATAGCTGGTAAAACCCATCCCATCTTTGCACAACTGGGACAAGAGACTCGGCCATGAAGAAGTGGGTTCAGTGTGCAGTTGCTGTCGGAAGGCACATTTCACGCTAGGGATTGGTAGAAAAAGGATTGAAGATTAAAAAGGCAAACATTGGAACGTACTGGAGTATTATGTGCAATTTTACACATTTACCATACTTAAAGAAGGGATAACAGAATTATCAAAAACTGGAAACAAAATTATTTTGAGGTTCTGTGCAAGAAGTGTCTAGAATTCCCCTAGTTTGGGGAGAGAAAAATCTACTGGAAATCTATGTGGAGAGGAGATGGGATAGAAATGTATAAAATCATACAATGGTTAATGCTCTGGTCTATGTAGAAACCAGGACACTGTGAGTTCTAGTCCTGTCTTCGGAATGAAAACCAGCTGGGTGACCTTGGGCTAGTCACTTTCTCTCAGCCTAATTTACCTCACAGGGTTGCTGTTGCTGGGGAAATAGGAGGAATGAGTAGTAGATATGTTTGCTGCCTTGGGTTATTTATACAAGTATTAACGATGTGATTTAAATTAAGTTAAGTTAAGTTAAGTTAAGTTAAGTTAAGTTAAGTTAAGTTAAGTTAAGTTAAGTTAAGTTAAGTTAAGTTAAGTTAAGTTACATAGCCTGGACCTGTAGAAAGTGGACCTCTCTGTCTCTTAAAAAATTAAGACCAGGGGATATTCAATGAGATGATTGGGGGGGAAAACCCAATGGAAATCCTTCCTCACAGAGTGGACAATAGCCTGTGGAATTCATTGCCACAAGATCTAGTGATCTTCACTAATATGGATGATTTTGAAAAAGGATGGATGCAGGACAAGTCTATTAAATGCTATTCATTTTGAAAATTTGTGAGGTGTGGGTAGCCAGATATTGGCTTAGTCATGGACCTGAAGCCCATGAAGAATCTTTAAATAGATTGATATAGTTTCAAGGGCAGCCCCACATATGAGAGTAATTCCAAGAAAATCAAGATTTTAAGAGAAAACACATGAGATGATACTATGAGTAAGATATCAAATTATAAGGAATTTGGAGTCCAAAGAGTTGGGAAAAGGCCAACTCTTTGGACCAAGCCCCTACCTAATGGCTTTTTTCATCCTAACACAGTTGATTTGCCAAATGATCATTTTCCTCCTAATTACAACTTAAAATGATTCTGTCAACTCATAAAACATTCCTATACCTGTTCTGAGTTGCCATAAACTGGGGGTCTGAAGGAGTATTATGGCAGTTTAAAACCAGAAGTACATTCCACCCTTATCTACAAAGATTGTAGCTAGACTACCGGATCTTCTGCCCGCGAAAATCCTTTATTAATTAGGGCAATCGACAGAACCCTGACAGATTCTTTTTTTAAAAAAAAGGTAAAATAATGTTTATTTGTGATTGATGAGAAAGGAAATAAGAGCACTTGAAACAAAAAGAGGTTGATGCAGTTATCCAAAAGACAAAAATCAGATGAATCCATTATGTCATGGAACCCCTTCCAGCATTCAAATGTCCCATGTACAGTAAGTATAATTTTATTACCCGTCTATGGTTCCACAATCTTGAATTTCTACTAGAGATCCCATTTATCTTTCTGACATATAACCACATATAGCTCATAGCAAATTCTAAGCCCCAGTTCTCCATGATTCCCTTAAGTCCAATAAAAAAGCAGCCAATGGGAGTATTGTAGCAGTAAGGATGTGATGAAAAAGTAACATGGTGACCAATGCTCAGATTTATGATTTTCTAGAACAAAGAAAAACAGAAGGTCACAATACATGGTTGAGGTTTCACTTAGTGGCCACCTTGCTGAACAACTAAATTGCTGTTCCCAATTGTGGTAATTAAATAAGGACTACCTTGTATTATCAAATGCTGCTGAAATAGGACTTCAAGAAAACAGAACTTCCTCAATATCATTGCAGATAAAACCTTATGCTATTGTTAGCCATCCTCTGTTGTTTTGGACAGGGCTGCATAATGAAAACATCTTTCCTACAGTACAAAGTTAGCACTCACCCTTCTGCTAGAAGAATGAAATATTTTGGGAAATATTAAAAAGCCATTATATTTCCCTGGATGATAAAAGATGAAACATGTTTTAAAGACAGAAAGCAGCTCCCTGCCCCCAGCAGATATTTGGTGCCCATTAAGAAAGACTGGGCCAGTCTATCTACAAGACAAAAGACTTCCAGCTCCAAGGTGATGAGATTAAGACATGGCCTTCCACGACATAATAGGATTAACCCATCTAGCAGCAGAGCTCACCACATGGCACAAACTCCTAAGCACATTGCACCAGCCAAGCTTCAACCGAAACTGGGAGCTCAGACAACCTCAGCTATGACCCTTGCATAGCCCCATGGGAGTCTGACAGCAGCCAATAGAATACATGTTCTTGCACAGGAATAGGAAGCTCAAGTTCAAAGCCCAAGAGAAGGTATAACCTGCCCCCTCACAACTCTGTGTGGTCAGCTGCCCAGAACCCCCCATGTGCTTCTGCTTCACCATTAAACCAATCAGCCTCCATGTTCCCAGTGTCTTTCTCCCATCTTGGAATTGAACCAGATGGATATTTCTCCCCACACTACTTTACCCAGAAACTTCCAAAGGGACACTACAGCTAAATCGATGTCCATCTATTCCTTCGTCTTTCTAATCATTTTCCTGGAATAAAATCATTGGGACAATCTAAATAGCCTGTTCTTATTAATGTGGCTTTTTTTTTGCACAATGATTGCCTGACTCTAGAAGATTGTAAAAGTGGCTAGTAGGAAAATTACCATAATCTGACCATACATTAAACCAATTTTAGAATGGTTTTAAAAGTACTACTGAGCTCCATATGGTTTAGTTCTTTTTGTTAGAAAATTACTCTGGGTAATTTTCAGTTTAGTTTCTACTCAGCACACTCCCAGTCAGTCCCTAAAACCAGATCAGAGCAAGGATATGCCCATCGGTTTATTTATTTATCTTTCTTATTTCTTATTTAATTATTAATTTAATCGCTTACAGCCTCCCATTTCAAGTGATAACAAAACAGTAACATATACAGGAAGTCCTTGAGTTATGACCAGAATTGAGCCCAATGTTTCTGTTGCTAAGTGAAACATTTGTTCAGTGAATTTTGCCCCGTTTTACAACCTTTTTTTGCCACAGCCATTAAGTGAATTATTTGCAGTTGTTAAGTTGACATCATAGTTGTTAGGTGAATCTGGCTTCCCCCTTTAACTTTGCTTGTCAGAAGGCCACAGAAGGGGATCACGTGGGACATTGCAACCGTCATAACTATGAATCAGTTGCCAACCATCTGAATTTTGATCATCCCACCCATGGGGATACTGCAATGGTCGCAAGTGTGTGGAAAATGGTCCTAAGTCACTTTTTTCACTGCTGTTGTAAATTTGAACGGTCACTAAATGAACTGTTGTAAAACAAGGACAACCTGTAGAGCAACTGAGATAAAATCAACCGGCACAATCAATATAACCAATATATCAAAATTACAACACATCTTTCCCAAATCAGGACAGTCCCAAAGCAAGGGGCCTTTTGGTTAATTCCATCCTTAACCCCTAAAGATATCAGAATGGAAAGGAGGACACCAAGTGCTCCAGAGGTGGTATTCAGCAGGTTCTGACCAGATCTGGAGAACTGGTAGCAGAAATTTTGAGTAGTTCAGAGAACCAGCAAATACCACCTCTGACTGGAGATTTTACAGTATCCTTCCCCTGCCACGCCCACCAAGCCATGCCTACAGAACCCATAGTAAAAAAAAATTGCATCCCACCACTGAAGTGATCCCTTCTCTATGTGGCACTATTAAAGAAACAACTTGGTGGAAGGCAAGGAGAAATCCAGCACTTTTTAACTGATCAAGCATTTGCTCTTATGAAAATCTATACGACAGCCTTCCAATGTTATGGATGAACACTTTCTGAGCTACAGGCACAGACTGTATTACATACCTCAAAAGCAGTTACCAGTAAAGAATATTATGCTTTAGCAAAATGATATGTAACTACTGTATGCTGGGTAACTCAGGCATCTTTTTAATACCTGCTTCTTCTTCTTTTTTTTACCCTCAAGTGAAAATCAGGCCATGCAATGGCCAAGTCCTTCTAGCACAGTCTCAGCACTCTGACCTGCAGGACAGGAGACAAGGAGCCATCCTGCCTTCTCCTGTAGCATTAGGAAACTGGATACAAGATTAAATTTTGGTCAACTCTTCCCTGGCTCTGACGTGTTCTTGGTCAGAAGCCAAGCTAACTTAGATGAGTGGGACTCCTGATGATTCATTTAGCAAAGTCGTGGAAGAGGGGAGGATTAAAACATCTGACTCCCTCGCTTAAGCAAAGCCAGAGAAGACAAGCCTCTTCCTCCAATCAGCTATAACATTGTTTCTGCAAGTTTTTAAGCAGCAATTGGTCACTGGAGTGGGAAGAAATATCCATCTGGTTCAGTTCCAAGTTGGGAAAAAAGCACTGGAGACAAAATGGAGGGTGGAGGCTGATTGGAAAGGGGGTCCATTTATTGATGAAGCAGAACCTCATGTTTGTGGTTCTGGTGCAGCTGGCCACACTGAGTTGAGAGTGGGGTTTTTTAATACCTTCTCTTGGGCTTTGCACTTGAGATTCCTGTTCCTGTGCAAGAACGTGTATTCTATTGGCTGTTGTAGGGGTTATGTAGGGGTCATAGCTGGCTGCATAGATTGACCTCCCAGGTTTGGTTGAAGTTTGCTGGGAGTGGTGCAACTGAGATGATGCAGTGAAGAGGCTTGTGTTCTGAAAAGGTGTTGGGCAATTCTTATAATGGCTTAATATGGCTTTGCCCTGGTTTGGATCTTGAGTGAGGGTGAATCCTATCACTCTGCCTTTGATTCAAAATATCCTGTCTTGAATGGATCACCAAATCTACATTGCTAAAAGTATCTGTTTGGGGACAGGGAGTTGGGGCTCTGAGTTTCTGTCTCCCTTAAGATTTTTTGCCCAAAGGCAAAAAAAATACTGGACTAAAATATACATTTGGTTTTAAAAATGATAAAAGAATGCATAGATTTGAAACCAGGAATATTCTTGTTGGGTGTATTACCAGAACAGTATAACAAAGGGAAAACATACTTAATTTTACATGTATTAATGGCAGCAAGAATTGTATTTGCGTAACAGTGGAAAAAAGAAAAGATCCCTACAGATGAAAGTGTTATTTAAAAAATATTAGAATGTGCTGAGATGGATAGATTAACACTTAAAAGAAAAGAAAAGGAAGAAAAAGAATACTTTTCAAAATGGGATTTGTTTTACCAATACTTAACTAACAGAAACAGAGGTTAGAATCTAAAAAGATCAAAAAGATAATTTTAAACATTATACTGAAAACTTTGTAAGATGGATAAACTAATTGTATTATTAATTAATATTGACATGTTTATTATGATAATGCTATTATGATTAATGTTGTATCTCTACTTAAAACTAACTGTGCCCAGACAACAGCTGTTCAAATAGGTATGGAATAGAGGGAAAATATTTTGTCCTGCCTTTTTTTAAACATTTCTCAAAATATTTCATTCTTCTAGGAGAGGGGTGGGTGCTAACTTTCTATACTGGGATTGGACAGGGAGATAGCAGGCAGCTTTTTTTTTTTTAAAGGGAAGGGGAGCTCCAAAACATATTGAAGAATTGCCCAGCCTGCTTGTATTGCTAAGTTGATCCTAACAGCCAAGATCGGAGAGTTGCTCCAATTCCTTTAGAATCATAAAGTGCAAATTGGAATGACCCTAGAGATCATCTAGTCCAACACCCCCACCCCAGAGCTGGAATCCAACCCTACAGCATCCCAAACAGAGGGCCAGCCCATTTCTGTTAAAACCCTTCCAGCAAAGGAGAGCCCATCCCCTCCCGAGGCTCTGGGATGCCACTGAGTATCTCTTCCTGTAAAAAAAAGTTTCTTTGGTGTCCAACCGAAAACTTCTCCCTTGTCATTTAAACCCACCATTGCTTGTCCCTTCTTGAGATTCTGCCTCCTTCCCCATTTCAGAGAACCAAGAATAGAATAGAATAACAGAGTTGGAAGGTGTTAAGTTTGCATGAAGAGTCAGACACAAAGAGCTTCAGTGAAGAGTTTATTTAGTGACTACAGCTCGAATGGACCCAACCTGGCTGGGCTACGGCTGCTACTTATAGCCAGCAGCCGTAGTTGCCAGCCAATCAGAGTGCAGGGTTTTCCCGCACTTTTCAAACCAATCATATTTGACATTTTACAAGAACAATTCGAACTAAACCAATAACATTCAAACCTACATACATAACAGAAGGTATTATATTCTTTCTAAGAATCAGCTGAGGCAGGCATTGATGAACAAAACAATGTTTGTTGTAACAAAGAAACAGGTTACCCGAGTCTGCCGATATGCTGCTGAATTGGCCAGCTGACGGGTAACAGCTGATGCCGTCTGACAGCTCCCTTTTATAGTTCGCTGTCAGGCTGCTCAGCCAATCGGAACGAACAAAACTCCCGCTCAAAATGCGGACCGACAAATAGAACTTTTGTAGAACACAATAGAAGGGACCTTGGTGGCCTTCTAGTCCAACCCCCTGCCTAGGCAGGAATCCCTACACCACTTCAGACAAATGGTTATCCAACATCTTTTTAAAAACTTTTCCAGTGTTGGAGCATTCACAACTTCTGAAGGCAAGTTGATCCACTGATTAATTGTTCTAACTTTCAGGAAATTTCTCCTTAGTTCTAAGTTGCTTCTCTCCTTGATTAGTTTCCACCCATTGCTTCTTGTCCTGCCTTCAGGTGCTTTGGAGAATAGCTTGACTCCCTCTTCTTTGTGGCAGCCCCTTAGATATTGGAACCCTGCTATCATGTCTCCCCTAGCCCTTCTTTTCATTAAACTAGACATACAGGGGAGAGTCATCATAATGTAATCTTTATCCTTTTTCTCTCTGGCTCCAAATAGCCTCTCTTTTCCTGTCCGACAGGTGCAGCATACAAAATGAATGTTTTCGGAGCACTATTCATAATGGCACCCTGATTGCTTTCCTGGGATGTGCTGTTCCTTCCAGATCTCCTCATCTGTAAATCAGAAAAGAAAAACTAAATGAAGGGAAAGGGGAAAGAGACCGATCCGGTGAAGGGAAGCCTGCCCATCTCCTGGCATATCAGCAGCTAGCTGGCCTGCAGCCCTTCCCCAAACCTCGTGTTCTCGCCGCCTCCCCACTAATGTCACTGGAAGCCTTGAATAAATGTTACATGAGGCTTAATGGTTTCTGAAAGCCTCAATCCCAGCCTGGAATGTCAAGAGAATTTCAGACACTTCTTGTCCCTTCTGGGCTCTTGGGAAAATAGGCACAAGATGTTTAAATTAACCATGAAATGCAGCAGGCTGCCAGTTTTCAGGCTGCCTTTCATTGTTCGGAAAAAAATATGGCATCTTCATGCATCATGGATGTGCTAATACGTAATGCCTGGAGGAAGTGGAGAAGCTACTTCGGCTAGAAATTGGGGGCTTGGGACTCAGCTCACAAATATGCCCAGAGACCCTCACAGGGCGGTGACGCATCCAGCCCTCTGCCAGGGGTGAGATGTCCTTCCATTTGCTCATAGGTGATCCGTAAAGATTTGTCCCCACCCCACCCCTTCTTCTGTATCCAGGTCACTAAAATCTCCACTTCTTCCACCTGCATGTAGTAGAGTATGTCCCTTGGTTTGCCTCGAAACCTTGAAGCTTTCAGATGGTGCAAAACCAATTTCCTGCAAGCACCCAAAGGTCAGGAAGACAGACGTCGGAAAGCAGACTCACGCTGAGCATTCAGCCCAAAATGCCGAATCAGATTCCTGTTCTTATTCACTGACCTGAAAGTCCTTTTTTGTGTGTGCAGGCTTCACTTGTTTGCTTATTAGTTTCAAGGCTCGGTTTGAAAATGGTGTTGCTGGCTTTCAAACCCAGAAATAAGTTGAAATATAATCTCTGGGTCTGTACGCAATTGCGCGGCAGGGGTACCCAGAGTTGATGGAATTGAGCTTGGACATTAGGACACCTGATCTTGCTTTTCAATTTGTTGGAAGGAATACAAAACAGAACAAAGATAGTAATGTTCTCTCAAGGTTTTGCTCTCCCCACTGACCTCCGATTCAATAGAGCCGAGGTACATCAAAGCATTCCATGAATATTTACCCTGCTTCCCCCACCAGGAAGAAAGTGGCTTTGCAATTGCTCTGCGAGGCTACAGTGAGACCAGAGGGATTACCTGTGCTTGACATCCATTCTTTTGTTATCACATCTTCCCTGCAGGCAGCCAGTGCAGGCTTCCTCCTTCCACTTCATTCCAAGTCAAACCCTGTGCTCCATAGTTGGGATCAACTTTCTTTGACCTTTCCTTTTTCTAATCCTTGATCCTAGTTGAAACCTCAGCTTCAATTTCCCTCTGCATGTGTCACAGCCCTTGGAAGCAATCTGTTCTTGTCATGTCTTGACACTTCCCAATCTCTGTCTGCATTCACCCTTTTATTGCAATCTCATTCTTTCTGCCCCTTTTTTCTGCCTCTATCCTCCTTCCTTACTACAGTTACTGGGCAACTTTGAGATGTGTGGGCATGGCCAATGGAGCCTGGGCAACTTTAAGATGGGTGGACATGGCCAATGGCACCTGGGCAACTTTAAGATGTGTAGATGTGGCCAATGGAGCCTGGGCAACTTTAAGATATGTTGACTTATCTCACGAGGCTACACTTGGATCAGTATTTTTCTAACTGGGCAACTTTAACATGTGTGGACTTCAACTCTTAGAATTCCCCAGCCAGCATGCATTCTCCTAGCATTCTGGGAGTTGAAGTCCACGTATCTTAAAGTTGTCCAGTTTGAAAAACACTGGCTTAGAGCCTTCCTTGAGCCTAGACTACCTTAAGGCTATGTGATCCTGATGCAGATAAGAACTTGGTCTTAAAGCTAATACTAAATTTCCAGAACTCACAGACCAATATAATGTGGCTCCAAAGGCAGCAATTCTAATGGAGGATTACATGCATCAGTCTTTATAAAGTATAGAGCAGGATTGTTTGTACCAAGTAAATGAGTGGAAAGCAGAAAGTCGAAACATCTGCTGGCCAAACCCTGATCCCAAAGCAGACCAGGATTATACAAAACAGATCAAAATTTTACCTACAGCAGAGTGTCAAGGATTGAATTGCTCTTGAGCCTGATTCTCCACAAGTTCTGATTTTGACCTGTTTCTCAGTAATTATGTATTTATTTCCTCGGTAACCGTATATCAAGCAAGAAGGGGGAATCGTGAAGTCAATAGTCTGTTCTTAAATCAGACATTAGCAATCATTGCCTGGTGCACCTCGTTATTGCCCATTCTCTGATTTAGCAATAAAGAGTACTTGATGAAAATAAAATCTGTGTTACATTGGGAAGCATTGACACAGTGTTCTTTTCCAGGATTATGATAAGCCTTCTCAGCGGCATTTAGGTCATGGGTAGTCAACCTTTTTATACCTACCGCCCACTTTTGTATCTCTGTTAGTAGTAAAATTTTCTAACCGCCCACCGGTTCCACAGTAATGGTGATTTATAAAGTAGGGGACAAAACCCCTACTGCCCACCACAAAAGCTGGAACGCCCACTAGTGGGCGGTAGGGACCAGGCCGACTACCACTGATTTAGGTCATCGGTAGAGAAGTAGGCTGATTGGTGCATTTATTGGAAAAGCCAATAAATGAGGAAATTCAAAGGGAGCAGTAAACACTTTCTAAACTATGCCAAATGTGGAATGCTTCAAGGGACCAAATGTGTGAAGCTTCCAGAAAAGGAAATTGTGGATTGATTATGAGACACTTCAGCTCTCCAAGAAGCAAGATAACAATTTATAATGGCAACAGATACAATGATGCCTTTATGCTGCAAATAAATATGGTTTCTCCTAAAATGTAGGCATATTGGCCAAATACATCCAATAAAGCTGTTTAATACTGTTTGTTTTAATCACCATCTAGCAGCTGTGATTTAGATGCAGAGAACGATGGTTCATCCCAAGAGGCTGAATAATAGGTATGTTTTTTTCGTCTTGCACCTTTCATTCCTTCAACATTATTCTGCAGCCCCCCACCAAACACCTTTGAGAATTCAATTCAACGTTATGCAATGGGATAAAAATAGAATGCATATTTCTATACATCAAAAATCAATCTGACCAACCCTATGCAACCAGATTGTCAATAGAACTCCTTGGCTAGTGAGTATTGGATAATGTTGTGGCTATATTTTTGGAGGAGGATATGAAAGCCTCTTAGCATCTGTAGCAATTGGAGAAACAGTAAATAAGACAAATAAATATTGAGTGGCCCATTTTGAAGAAAGAGGTACCAAGTCTACATCCTCCCCTGCCACCCCAAATGGTTTGCAATGGCTCACACCCTCAAGCAGAGACAATTTGATAAGACAGGAGAGAAAAACCTTTTAAAATGTGCCAGGAAGTCAGAGTGAGAGAATGGAATTATATCCTCAGGCTGAATATATAGCAAGCTTCTCTGGGTTGCTGCACCCAAGAGACGAGAGAAAAGGCCACATTTTTCTATCACTGTGGCACAAGCAGATTAGTTAATTTATTTTTATTTTATTTAATCAAGTTGACTGAATATTCTGCTGTATATGTCACACATTTACAGCCAATCTAAAATATAACTCAGTCAGGCTATAAAGAATGGGCTAGTTGTAAAAGACAGCAAAGGAATATCTCAGTTCAGAGGCCATGCACATTTATATCCATGGAAAGGCTTCTCTAATTATAAGAACCATAAGCACCAGGAGGGGCCTTGGTTAAACAATTTGCTGCTATGCTATTTCCACTTATTAATTTAAAAAAAGGAAACAAGAAAAGGCACTTCTTCATTTCCTTCATGATACCGTAAGACACAGCAGATTGTCCTGGTGAAAAAAATTAGAAAATTCATCTCCTGCCCACATCCCTCCTTGGCCTTTCATTACAACACTCCAGTGATCAGATCAATCAATGTGTTATTAAAAGACATGTAGAAAATGAACTTAAAGAGATGTTTATCATAACCAAGGGATATTACCCACTGAGGAATCTGAACATTGCCTGTCCTGCTTCTATTACTCAATTACACACATTTCACACTTCATAGATATGTGGTGGTCTCATACCTCCCAGTTAAAATGATAACACCGAAACTAAATACTTAAAGTTGTCCTATGGCAAGGGTATTGAGAAGGATTCTGAGATCATTTGCATGAAAAATCCAGAAAAGGCCTCCATATTAATCATGCTTATCCTTTTTACCACCTTCATGTCTTCACTTTCAACTGTTAAAACCACTTTACAATGCCTTGGTAAGACCACACTTGGAATACTGCATTCAGTTTTGGTCGCCACCAGAGGTGGTATTCAGCAGGTTCTGATCAGTTCTGGAGAACTGGCAGCGGACATTTTGAGTAGTTCAGAGAACCAGCAAATCCCACCTCTGACTGGAGATTTTACAGTATCCTTCCCCTGCCACACCCACCAAGCCACGCCCACAGAACCGGTAGTAAAAAAAAATTGAATCCCACCACTGGCCGCCATGATGGAAAAAAATGTTGAGACTCTAGAAAGTGTGCAGAGAAGAGCAACAAAGGTGATTATGAGACTGGAGGCTAAAACATATAAAGAACAGTTGCTAGAACTGGCTATGTCTAGTGTTATGAAAAGAAGGACTAGGGTGACATGATGGCAGTGTTCCAATATCTCGGGGGTTGCCACAAAGAAGAGGGAGTCAAGCTATTCTCCCAAGCACCTGAAGGCAGGACAAGAAACAATGGATGGAAACTAATCAAGGAGAGAAGCAATCTAAGAACTAAGGAGAAATTTCCTGACAGAACAATTAATCAGTCTAATGAATTGCCTCCAGAGGTTATGGATGCTCCATGTTATGTATGCAGAGTTTAAAATGATTGGTTGTTGTTGTAAAGTGTTTGAAATCATTGGTTGTAAAAGTGCGGGAAAACCCTGCACTCTGATTGGCTGGCAGCCGGGGCAGCCGGCTATAAGTAGCCACCGCGGCTGAGCCATTCGGGTCCGTTCTGAGCTGAAGTCACAGTAAACAAGAGCTGAAACACTCCGCATCTCGTCTCTCTATGCAAACATAACACTGGCGACGAAGGTGGGATTTCCCCAAAGAGAAGACAACGCGGAACGAAGAAGAGCGAGATGGCTGCACTGAACACCCGCCCAGCCCCATTCGACCCGAAGAATGAAGACTGGGAGTCATATGCAGATTGGTTTCAGATGTATTTAGAAGGAAACGATCTGGCCGCCATTTCTGAGCAGCGGAAGAGAGTGGTTTTTCTCACGTATTGAGGTCTTCAAGTCTTCAAGATGGCGAAGGCATTGGCTGGCTCAGCAGACCACCACAACTCATTTTGATGAACTTGAATCCGAGTCAGAATATAGTGGAGAAGAAGAAGGAATTAACAGACTCAGAATGGAGTGGAAACGAAACGACCTGGGAAGAAAGAGGTGAGATTTCCACTGCATAGGTTGTGGGGAACCCACCCCCACACTGAATGCAAATTCCTGGAAGCCATTTGCCTCCATTGTGAAAAAAGAGGGCACATTGCAAGAGTCTGCAAATCATCCAGAACTCCACCCAACAGAAGGAAGTTTGTTGCAAACAACAAAGACAGAGAAGTCAAGCCAAACAACAACAGTGAGAGAATGAGGCACAGCACAGAAGTAAATGGAAAAATGAAACTCATCAAACAGTAACTATTGGTCATTCCTCTTCACTAAACAACAGAAAAGTGCATGTCAAGGTATTTATTGAAGGAAGGCCTTGCCAAATGGAAGTGGACTCAGGTTCATACCTGTCCATGGTGTCATGGGACACAATTCAAAGACTGATACCAAACATTCAGAAGACTCACTTCAAAAAACAAGCACTAACTCTTAAAGACTACCAAGGGAACAAGATTCCAGTAGTTGGAACAAGAGAATTCAACGTGAAATTCAAAGGCCACACCAAGCGCCTGCCATTGACCATCGTAGGTAAAGATCGCCCAAGCTTGCTGGGACTGGAGTGGTTCAACCCATTGGGCATCGAAGTAACTGGCATCAATCACGTGAGCTACACTGATTGGGAAGAATCCTTGAAGTCTGAGTTTCCAGAGGTCTTCAGTGACGGATTAGGCAAGTACTTGGGGACCCCTATCACTTTTAACCTAGATCCCAAGGTACAACCAATCCGTTTAAAACCCAGGAGGGTACCATTTGCTTTGAAGGAAAAAATAGATGAACAATTAGATAAGTTAATAGCCCAAGGGGTACTAGAGCCCACAGACCACTCCAGATGGGAGACACCCATAGTCACGCCAGTCAAGACTGACGGTTCTGTGAGAATCTGCGGGGATTACAAGGGGACATTGAACCATGCGCTTCAACAGAGAGCATATCTGGTTCCAGTGGTTCATCATTTATTACATTCTCTGGGCGGGGGCACAGTCTTCGCCAAACTGGACCTGGCCCAAGCATACCAACAGTTAACAGTAGATGATTTAACTGCAGAAGCCCAAACCATTGTAACCCATCGGGGTGCATTCAAATGCAAGAGGTTACAATTTGGAGTAAGTGTGGCGCCAGGCATATTTCAAAGCCTTATGGAAAGGATGCTACAAGGGTTACCTGGGGTGGTGCCCTATTTTGATGACGTTTTAATCTCTGCTGAAAATGATACTCAATTACAAGAGAAACTCAGAGAAGTCCTGACCAGGTTCAGAAAAGCAGGGTTGAAAGTAAAAAAAGAAAAGTGTACCCTAAGAACTGACAAAGTGGAATTCTTGGGCTATATGATTGATAAACAAGGCATCCACCCCACAGAAGCCAAAGTCCAGGCAATCAAAGAAGCCCCCAGATCAAAATGCAAAACTGACTTGCAAGCATTCCTGTGACTTGTTAATTTCTACCACATGTTTCTACCTCAGAAAGCAACCATTGCAGAACCCTTACATAGACTACTGGATAAAAAATCTGCATGGGTTTGCGGCAGAAAGGAAGAGTCTGCATTTATCAATATCAAGAGACTAATAACTTCTGATTGTGTATTGATACAGTTTTCTGAGAATTTACCTGTAATATTAACTTGTGATGCATCCCCTTTTGGAGTGGGGGGGAGGTGCTGAGCCACTTGCTTCCCATGGAAGGGAAGCTCCCATTGCTTTTTACTCTTGCACTTTGACTAAAGCAGAGAGGAACTACAGTCAACTGGACAAAGAAGCTTTGGCACTTGTAGCAGCAGTCAAGAAGTTCCACAAATACGTCTATGGGAGAAGATTCACCATTGTCACAGATCACAAACCACTTCTGGGCATTGTGGCAGGAGACAGACCAACGCCAACCATCCTATCACCAAGAATGCTGAGATGGACTGAATTTCTTGCTGCTTATTCATATAAACTCATCCATAGACCCAGAAAAGACATTGGGCATGCAGATGCTTTGAGTTGCTTCCCACTTCCTTTGCACACTGAGGACTCTGCTCCTGCAACTTACATGTTTTTTCTAGAGACTGTTGCCAAGCTTCCAGTCCATGCTGCTACAATTGCTAGAGAAACTGCCAAGGACACTGTATTGGCTCCTGTTGTAGGTTGGGTTTAAAAAGGTTGGCCACTACAAGATCTACCTCAGGTTTCCCAACCTTTCAAATCTAGACAAACTGAATTATCTGTCTTAAGGGGATGTATTCTGTGGGGTAACAGAGTGGTTATTCCTGCAAAACTTCAAAAAGAGGTCTTGGAAATGTTACATGAGGGTCACCCGGGTATTGTCAGAATGAAGGGATTGGCCAGGAGTTATGTATGGTGGCCAGGTATAGACAAAATGGTTGAAAACTGGGTTGCATCCTGTCCAAATTGTCAGGAAACAAGGCCTGCCCCATCTATCGCCCCCATACAGGAATGGGAATGTCCTAGGGGCCCCTGGTCCAGGATTCATATTGATTTTGCTGGCCCTACCAGAGGCCACACCTTTCTCATTGTGGTAGATGCATACTCCAGATGGTTAGAGGTTATTCCCATGTCATCCACCACAGCTGAGGCTGTTATCAGACAGCTTAAGAAACTTTTTGTAACGCACGGCCTACCTGATGTGCTTGTTTCTGACAATGGTCCTCAATTTACTACTAACCTTTTTGAATCATATCTAGCACAGCAGGGTATCAGACACGCCCTTACAGCCCCTGGGCATCCTTCGACTAATGGCCGGGCTGAATGCATGGTACGTTTTGCTAAAGAGAAACTCCAACAGTTGGGTCCAGGGGACATCACTGAGAAAGTTGAAAAATTACTCAGTATCCAACACATCACTCCTAACCCATCCACTAATTTAACTCCAGCCGAGCTTTTGATGGGTAGAAAACTCAGGTCTACCCTGGACCGCCTTCACCCCACTTACGCACCCAACACACCATTAGATTCCACTAGCAAAACGCGCCAATTCTCTGTGGCTGATTTTGTTTATGCTAAAAACCTTGTAGGTGAACCATTGTGGATTCCTGCAGAGGTAACCCAGGTTACAGGCCCCAGGTCTTACAAGGTTCAAACCGAGGATGGTGCCTTGTGGAGTAGGCATAGACCAGTTACGGTCCAGACTGCCTCTGGAGCATTGCCCTTGCTCTTCTCTGGACTTCATCCCCACAGCCTTTTCTAGGGGGGAAGGGGGAAATAATGGAGGTAATGAGCAAGTAAGAATCAACCCCATGTGTAATGAGCTAACACGACAGGAACCATCCCAAACCCTGTCACAGTCCCAACAACCATTTTTACAAATGGAGGATTGCACATCATTACCAGACTTAGAGGATAACACTGGGTTGGAAATAGATTGGGAGGAGAGACCAGGTTGTAGTAACCAAACAGGTTCTACCAGTACAAGAAATCCTAATAAGGAAATGTTGGCAGATACATTTCCTTCCTCACAAGGTGAGATTCCCAAAACACCTAAACCATGCAGGTCTCAATGTACCCGTAAGAGCCCCACCTATTTACAAGAGTATATTAGATAGATGGGGTTTGAGTATGGACCAAACCTAGTGGGGAGGGGTGTTATGTATGCAGAGTTTAAAATGATTGGTTGTTGTAGTAAAGTGTTTGAAATCATTGGTTGTAAAAGTGCGGGAAAACCCTGCACTCTGATTGGCTGGCAGCCGCGGCAGCCGGCTATAAGTAGCCACTGCAGCTGAGCCATTCGGGTCCGTTCTGAGCTGAAGTCACAATAAACAAGCGCTGAAGCACTCCGCGTCTCATCTCTCTATGCAAATATAACACTCCAACACTGGAGGTTTTTAAGAAGAGATTGGATAACCATTTGTCTGAAATGGTATTAGGTTTCCTGCCTGAGGAGGAGGTTGGACTAGAAAACCTCCAAGGTCCCTTCCAACTTCATTATTCTATTCTATTCTATTCTATTCTATTCTATTCTATTCTATTCTATTCTATTCTATTCTACCATACAGCAAGCTTAGCAAAACTTGTCCTAAGTTTTTCATTTCTTTTTAAATTAGGAAAAGAGACAGAGGTTGCAATCTGAGCAGCTAAAGGTAGCTTGGACTTATTTTATTTTGCCTTTTCTTTTTATCGGAACACATCGCTTGCCTTTGTCATGTTCTTTATTAAATTCAGGTTGTTCCTCTTATGAAAAAAGATAATTACATAAACAGAGGGTCGCCGTTCTCTTTGCTCCAATATAAAAGATCTTCCAGGTCATTTTATTGGATTTTGGCTCACTGAGTTTTCATGAGGATGTTTCTAAGTGCAGGAGAAATCTATCCACTGCCAATCTCTGAAACCATAGTAGCTTCTATTATAAAATCCGTCAAATTACCTTAACACGTACGAACCCAGCCAAGATTTTTTAGCTTTTGTGAGGATATCTATTTGGTCTGTGTCTAGCACCACTGGTTTCTAGCATTTCTGGTCCAGAGGGTAGATTTTTACTCCAGAAAAATTCTGACATCCTTGAGAACTCAATAATCTAAAAATAATGGTAATTTGATACAGATCTAGCAGGGCCTTGGGATATTCAAGAGAGTTTCTTTTCCAGTGAAAAATAAGCCCAAACTGCAGCAGGCATCGGTTGTGTGAAATGGGAGCCAAACAGAAGTGAGAACAGGCTCTGATGATATGGGCCATTTGATCAAATTCCTACAGTTGACAAAAGTCTGCTGGCTATAAAGAAATGAGATCCTTTGTTTAGGATGGGTGAAGATCCAAATGAGATCACACACACCCCGGTTGCCTGTATAGGCGTCATGGGAATGAATTACACAGATGACAAAATTGTAGCCCCTCCCCGATTAATGGCCTTTAACGTGTAATTGATATGCTCAGAAAATCCTAGGCAGGAATCAAAGGTGGGTTCATCCCTCGCATTTCAATTCCACTGCTGCCAGTCACACTCTCTTTGCTTCCGGGATCAGAGAATACGGCTTCCAGAATTCAGAGCAAAGAGTGTTTGTCAAGGAAACATCCTAATAAGCTGGAATGGCAGGTTCTGAGGACCCATAGGACAGCAAGAATATGATGGCCTTTCTCACAAACAAGTTAGCCAGGTCGAGGGAAGGCAGAAAAACCAAATGCATAGGTATAGAATAGATGGCACCTGGCTCAATAGTAGTAACTGCAAGAGGGATCTTGGACATCCTAGTAGACAATCACTTAAATATGAGCCAGCCATGTGCTGCAGCTGCCAAAAAAGCCGACACAGATCTAGGATGCAATAACAGAGGGATAGAATCAAGATCACGTGAACTGTTAAAATTATTTTGCAGTGGCTTGGTAAGACCACACTTGGAATACTGCATCCAGTTTTGGTTGCCACAATGTAAAAAAAGATGGGGAGACTCTAGAAAGAAAAGAGCGACAAAGATGATTAGGGGACTAGAGGCTAAAACTGTGATGGTGAACTATGGAATATGTGCCACAGGTGGCACGCAGAACCATTTGTGCCGGCACATGAGCTGCAGGCAAACTTACCTCACTGTGCATGCGTGCACCTCATAGCTGATTTTCGGCAAGTTTGAGGCCTTGTTTGGACTCCCAGAGGGTTGAGGAAGGCTTCTGCAGGTTTTTCAGGCTGAAAACTAGGCCCATTTTATCACTTCCTGTTTTTCCGGAAATACCAGAAGTGACGAAATGGGTCTAATTTTCGGCCTGAAAAACCTGCAGAAGCCTGCAGAAGCCTTCCTCAAGCCTCTGGGAGGCTGAAAAAGGCCTGAAACCGGCTAAAAATCAGCTGTGAGGTGCAGTGCAGCTAAGGGGGCGGTGGCGGGGGGGACTGTGCGCGCATGCATAGGGGGCATAGGGGGCATAGGGGGCACACATTGCCTTCTGGGTGCTGGCACATGAGCGCGAGCATGCAAGTGCATGCACAATTTTTGGCACAGGAGCCCAAAAAGGTTAGCCACCACTGGACTAAAACATATAAAGAACGGTTACTGGAATCGGATATGTCTAGTTTAAGGAAAAGAAGAATGAGGGGTGACATGATAGCAGTGTTCCAATATCTAAGGGGCTGCCACAAAGAAGAGGGAGTCAAGCTGTTTTCCAAAGCACTTGAGAGCAGGACAAGAAGCAATGAGTGGAAACTAATCAAGGAGAGAAGCAACCTAGAACTAAGGAGAAATTTCCTGAGAGTCAGAACAATTAATCAGTGGAACGACTTGCCTCCAGAAGTTGTGGGTGCTCCAATATTGGAAGTTTTTAAGAAGAGATTGGACAACCATTTATCAGAAATGGAATAGGGTTTCCTGCCTGAGCAGGGTTGTAGAATAGAAGACCTGCAAGGTCTCTTCCAACTCTTTAATCTGTTATTCAGAGATGGCTGGCCAATGCTAATCACTAAATTCAGGACAAAAGGATGATTGTGCAACTATTTCCATTAAAACACCTTGTATTCTCTTCTGTCATTTTGAACAACAGGGGCAAAAACACTTGCAAAATTCACAGAGCTTCTCTGCAGAGGAACTCAGAAGGAAGTTAATCTTTAAAGTCATGTCCTTTCTTATTACCATTTGAAAACAACAACACAACCACAATAACACAAGAAAAGGCTGCAGGTCATACACTTAGGAGGAACATTATGAGAACTGGTCTGGGTCAATCTTAATCTCATTGAATATATACATTCACCTATTATATATTATAGTTGCTTTAAATACAAACTTTAAAAAAAACCCACTCCAAAATGCAACTACTTGTATGGATTTTGGGTGGATGTTCCTAAGATGTGCATAATTTTTCTACATATCTCTCACATACTTACCACCAGTGTAGAAGATTTCCATCATAAATTCTGTGAAGGTTTGGAAGTATCAATTAAGCAGTGATGGACAGAATTGTGCATGCCACAGAGGTGGTATTCAGCAGGTTCTGACCAGTTCTGGAGAACCGGTAGTGGAAATTTTGAGTAGTTGGGAGAACTGGCAAATACCACCTCTGACTGGCCCCACCCCCATCTATTCTCTGCCTCCCAAGTCCCAGCTGATCGGCTGGGTCTTCTTTTGTTGCCCTGCACAGGAGAACGGAGCTGGAAAGCAGGTTAGTGGGGTGGGGAGGGAATGGGGATTTTGCAGTAACCTTCCCCTGGAGTTGGGAGGGAATGGAGATTTTGCAGTATCCTTCCCCTGCCATGCCCACCAAGCCACTCCCACCAAGCCACACCATGGTAGTAACAATTTTTGAATCCCACCACTGGCATGCCACATTGTGTCCCTTGGGTTTCCAAGGAAGGGTATTGCCCTTGAGTGGACCATCCCATTGCCAGAGAGAGAGGGAGGGAGGGAGGCAGAGAGAGAGAGAGAGAGAGAGAGAGAGAGAGAGAGAGAGAGAGAGAGAGAGAGAGAGAGAAGATTCAACTCCCTGTACAATTAATTACAGAATGTGTTTTTAAAGAGATGCCTCCATCTTGCTTTTAGTTGCCATAGTTCAGTAGGGTAAAATAAAATAATAACAACTAACCCTTTGCTTTTTAAACATATTCTCTGAAATTTTCTGTCATGGTCAGATCCTCAGTTCTCTGTTGCAAGAATAGATAATTTGAATTTGAATTACAACTTCCACAATCCTTTGCTAATGTAGCCAAGACTGGTTGCAGCTGAAATCCCCAACTTCTAGTAGGCATCCAGCTGTTTTTTCTACTGTGTGCAATTAGGGGGGAATATTCTTCATCACAGGCAATCCACAGGCAGATATTGGGTTATGTACTGAGCTCCCTAGAGTTTACTTCTGAATCAACAAGACAGCCTTGTACTATCAATCTGTAGTGCTATGCACTCATTAGGAAGTGAAGCCATAAGGAAAAGGAGTGCAGAAGAATCTGCTCCCTGCTCCCGTCAAGACGGGGATTGTCAAGTGCACTTGTTGATGAACACCTCGGGTAAAAGATGTGTTCTTTCTCCCCAGTACTGCTTGCTTGCTTTCTGCCTTTTTAAGAGCGCTTGTTTGGCTTGAACATCTTCTAGAGATTACACATCGCCATGGGTGGGATGCCACTCAGGAGCGCTTGTGAAGCTTTGCAAAAAATTTTTTAAAAATGTGAAAGATGATATTGAAGCAATTTCATTTCTCCCCCCAAAAAACAATCTCCTATCAATTCAAAAAGTGGATGATGTGCCTGGGAGGGAGGGATTTTAACAACACGCACACACATGCACACACACATGCAGAGAGAGAGAGAGAGAGAGAGAGAGGGAGGGGAGGAGGAGGGGGGGAGGAGAAAGAGAGGGGGGAAGAGAGAGGGGGGAGGAGAGAGAGGGAGGAGAGAGGGGGGAAGAGAGGGGGGAGGAGAAAGAGAGCGGGGAAGAGAGAGGGGGGAGGAGAGAGGTTGCAGTCAACCTTCCAAATGGCTTTTAACAACTTAGACTCGCATACCAGCTACATTATTCCAGCCATTGTGTAATTTTGTCATATATTGCAGCTCCCTCTCTTTAACTTGCCAGTCCCACTTTTCTTTTTCAGTATTGTTGTTTTCATTTTGCTGTGACACTGTTGCACATATCTTCACATAGGTAAAAGGCAGCTAGGAGCTTCTTGACTGAAGCTTATGATTTCATACAGAGGTCCATGTCATTTTCTTGGCAACAGCACAACATTGTTTTGTCACAGCTTTCTCCCACGCTAGTCTACAGTCCTGGCATTTGCCTCCCAAGCTTTTTGAGATCCACGAAAGTGCTGCCAATCTTCAAATATTTTATCTAACTATAGGCCACCCTCAGACCTCCTTTTATTTGACAGCTTGAGTGGTAAGCAAGCAAGCAAGATGAGGGTGATGATGAGGGTGATGGTGATGAAGATTTCTGCACAGTAGTCCAACTGATTTTGTTTTGACTACAACAACTGGCAGCAGCTTCTCTGTTTTCAGACATGAATTCTTGGCAGTCATCTTTTACAAGTAGCATCTTCGAAACATGGACTGTGTAGGTCATGTGTGAGGTGCAAGGAGCTTCATCTGAAACCAGGCAAGGTCTGAATTTATAAGGGCGCTGATAACTGACCGTGCTATTGGCATATCTTCCTTAAAACTCTTCCCACTTCCAGGTAAGACTGCACGAGTCCATATCTCCAGTCCACATCTCAGAAGGACATTCTCTGTTCATGTTGCAATAAAAGGACTTGGATTTCTACCCAAAAGTGTTTTTTTTTTAAATAATAAGAGGATGACCAAAGATGAGCCTGCTGTTTGGTGTGTGCTACTATGATTCCACAATTTGACCAGATAGCTGCCGTTTTCATACGATGGAACCAAAGCTCAATGGTGATGGGATTTCCAGACTGGCAGAGCTGAGAGTATATTTCCATGCTTAGAATAATCAAATGTCTCCTTTGATATACAGAGCACTCAGTCATATTTAGAAATATAGGTAGTCCTCAACTTACAACCACAATTGAGCTCACAGTGTTGGTGGCTAGACATTTGTTAAGTGAGTTTCCCCCATTTTGTGACCTTTCTTGCCATAGTTGTTAATTAAATCACTGAGGTTGTTAAGTTAGTAACTTGGTTGTTAAGTAAATCTGGCTGCCCCATTGACTTTGCTTGTCAGAAGATATATTTATTTATTTATTTATTGGACTTGTATGCTGCCCCATCTCCGAAGACGCGGGGCGACGCACAACTAAAAACAACAACAATAAATACTTAAAAAGAAATTAAACTAATTTCACAAGCCCAAAAATACAAAAACTAAAATTTACAGTGATTAAAATAATTAAGAAACCCATCCCCCACCCCAAGGAAGGATCACAGCCCAGATTGGTTGAACAACCAGGTCTTCAAATCATGGCGGAAGGTGCGGAGGTCAGGGGCCAGGCGGAGCCTCAGGGGCAGTTGGTTCCAGAGGTCAGGGGCCGCGACAGAATAGGCTCGTCGCCGGGGGACCGCCAGCTGACATTGGCTTGCTGACGGGACCCCGAGGAGTCCTTGCCTATGTGCTCACACAGGGCGGTTGGCACTCGATATCGGCAGAAGACGCTCCCTTAAATATTGAGGACCCATGTCGTGAAGGACTTTGTAAGTTAAAACCAGAACCTTGAATCTCACCCGGAGTGCAACCGGCAACCAATGCAGGCAGCGCAGGAGGGGGTAACATGGGAGAATCGGGAAACTCCCATCACCACCCGTGCTGCCGCATTTTGCATCAGTTGCAATCTCCGGATGGTATGCAAGGGCAGTCCTAAATAGAGAGCGTTGCAGTAGTCGAGTCTAGAGGTAACAAGGGCGTGAGTGACTGTGCACAGGGCATCTCGGTCCAGAAATGGGCGAAGCTGACGAACAAGGCGGAGCTGGGCAAAGGCCCCCCTGGCAACGGCCCCCACCTGCTCCTCCAACCGGAGCCGTACATCCAGGAGGACCCCCAGATTCCGCACCCTATCCACAGGGGGCAACACCTCTCCCCCTATGGCCAGAGATGGATATTCCTGACTGGGCCAAGATGCCGGTATGCACAGCCACTCAGTCTTGGCCGGGTTGAGTCGAAGCATGTTCCCGTACCGCATCCAAACACCGGGTCATCAGGGAGAGGGCATCACTGATCTGGTTTGGGGTGGAGATGTACAGCTGGGTGTCATCTGCATACTGATGGAATCTCATCCCAAAACCACGGATGATCTCACCCAGCGGCTTCATGTAGATGTTAAATAGAAGAGGGGAGAGGATCGACCCCTGAGGGACCCCACAAGAGAGCACCCTCGGGGTTGACCTCTGCCCCCCTACCAACACGATTGCACCGCCCAGAGGTAGGAGGTGAACCACCGAAGAACAGTGCCCCCCACTCCCAACCCCCCGAGGTATCGCAAAAGGATACCATGGTCGATGGTATTGAAAGCCGCTGAGAGATCTAATAGGACCAGGACAGAGGAGAAACCCCTGTCCCGGGCTCTCCAGAGATCATCCATCAGCGCGACCAATGCCGTCTCTGTGCTGAAACCAGGTCGGAAGCCCGATTGATATGGATCCAGGTAGTCCGCTTCATCCAGGAAAAGTGGAAACTGCTGAGCCACCACACTCTCAACAACCTTCGCCAAAAAGCGAAGGTTGGAGACTGGACGAAAGTTGTCTAACACGGTTGGGTCCAGGGCAGGTTGCAAGTGTGAAAAAGATCATAACTCACTTTTTTTCAGTGTCGCTGTAACTTTGAATGGTCCCTAAATGAAATGTTGTAAGTCAAGGACTACCTGTATAGGAAAGCTCCACAAATACTGAATGTGTGCATACTCAGAAAGGCCCCTCTCAGAAAGCAGATGGAGTCTCATGTCTGAATGTATTTATTTGATGGTTTATTCGTTTATCACTCAAATTTATACATCGCTCATCTCACTGTTGGAAGTGATGATCCTCCCTGCATGGATGTGTGTCTCTCACACATACACATACACACCACTTTGCTTATGGAAGGCTACAACATTTGGAAGGAAAGTTTTATACTAACTTTATTAATATTCTATTCCTAGTGAATTTTTCACATGAGAGGTTTTTTTTATAAAAAAAAATCATCAAAGACGCTGGAAGGAGTTCTCATTTGTTGGTGGGAGGATCAGATTAAAGAGCACAGCAGGATCCTCTCTCTGCTTCTGCAAAGCCAACCCCGATAAGGTTGTCTCCTTCTCCAGCTGAAGTGGCGAAGCAGCTTCTGCAGAAGGCAGGAAGCCTCAAAGTTACAATGACCTTGAAGCCTGGGCATGGGAAACTTGCTTTTCCTGTTTGCAAGGCCTGCCACTTTCTATTTGTCATCATTGTAAATTAGCCTGTTATTACAGCAGGAGATGATGGAAGTAATCAGTAAAAATATCATGTCTGGGTCACACAATGCTACAAGACAATTTTTCTAATAATGGTGCATTGTGTAAAACTCACGTGGATGGATTTGCACTAAACCATAACCAAATAAACCACAGGATGTGCTTAATAGAATATGTGAAACAAGCTGAAGTATATCAATCAGAAAGCAAAAAACAAATAAAATGAGCACCTGAATTATCTCTATTGACCTCAGATGCATAGTTGAACCATCCATTAGTTTTCTGTCCCCCAAAAGTTACTACAATGGCCATGTAAATCAGCAATGGATGAATCTATTGCATTCACCAGATTCAGGCTTTAATAAGTAATACGGATTTCAAATGTCCCCTTAAAATAGCAATAACGTAAAGGTAAAGGTGCCCCTCGCACACACATGCTAGTCATTTCCTGCTCTAGGGGGCAGTGCTCATCTCTGTTACAAAGCTGAAGAGCCAGCGCTGTCCGAAGACGTTTCCGTGGTCATGTGGCCGGCATGACTAAATGCTGAAGGCGCACGGAATGCTGTTACCTTCCCACCAAAGTGGTCCCTATTTTTCTACTTGCACTTTTACATGCTTTTGAACTGCTAGGTTGGCAGAAGCTGGGACAAGTAACGGGAGGTCACTCCGTTACACGGTGCTAGGGATTCGAACCGCCAAACTGCCAACCTTTCTGATCGACAAGCTCAGCATCTTAGCCATTGAGCCACCGCGTCCCACATAACATAGCAATAGCAATAGGCTTATATATCTCTCTATAGCATTTTATAGCACTCTCTGGGTGGTTTACAATGTCAGCATGTTGCTACCAACAATCTGGGTCTACATTTTACTGACCTTGGAAGATTGGAAGGTTGTCCACCTTTAAACTCCAGACGTGGACAGAGCTGAATACATTTAAAAAGAAAAAAGAAAGCAGGTACTTTATTTTAACTTGGGGGTGGGTGGGTAGAGAACACTGAACAGATTGAAAAGGCAGAGTCCATATAACAATCCAGATTCTTCAGTAAGCAGGCCAATGTATTGAGTTCATGGTAATCAAATGAAGTTAATTAGTGCCTAAAAAGTCTGAAACCAGAAGCAATTTTCCAGTTGCAAATGTCTTTCCTGGGGAGGAGGAAAGGGGTGGGGTGGGATATGATAAGGAAAAACAAAATGGGCTGCATTTCCAAAGAGGACAAGACAACATGGTGACAGCTGAAGGTCGAGGCACAAGGCTACTGTCCATTTGCAATCAAGGGTGCCTTGGATTCCCCAATGAAAGAAGAATGCAACGTTCATTCATATTGATCATTTAAAACGTCTGCCCAAGACATGATTCTCAGACAATTTCCCAAATGGCATGAAGTAAGAAACAATATCCCAAGATGGTTCTGAGGAAGACTTGGTGACAGAGATAGAGATGGAAGGCCTGGCTTCACTACCACAAGTACATCCCCCAAATTTCTAGGCTGAGAAACAGCAGGCCAGAATAGCAATAGCAACAGCACTTAGACTTATATGGCACTTTACAGTGCTTTACTGTACTTTACTCTCTAAGCGGTTTACTGATTCAGCCTCTTGCCCCCAACAGTCTGGGTCCTCATTTTGCCCACCTCGGAAGGATGGAAGTCTGAGTCAACCTTGAGCCTGGTGGGATTTGAACTGCCAAATTGCAGGCAGCCGGCAGGCAGCAGAAGTAGCCTGCAGTACTGCATTCTAAGCACTATGCCACCGCTCAGAAGATAAACATTTGGTAAGGTTAATGTAATGTAATGCATTTAGGAAACCATCAGAGGGCTTTGCTATCTGTTCTGGAAGTGAACTGAGCATATAGTAGAGCCCTTGCCTGGGTCATTTAGGATTAAAGGTTCATCTGGAAATCGACCTGCATGGGATGGGGAAATAACAAATTTGGGAATGATTGGGAACACTCTGTTCCCACATCTCCAACAGAGGCAATGGAGGACCATCATACAATGACATAAAAGACAGGACATCACACCTGGTAAATAGCAGTTAAAACGAGGAAGCATGATGCTGGGTCCTGCAGTCTCCATATTATTTAATAATTGATGCAATCCTAATTGAAAGTATAAGAATTGAGACTTTCTCAGGGGTTCACGAGATAAACACCAAGCAGCATCTTTTGTGAATAAACAACCCTTCCTCCCTTCCCAAACTAAGGGGACTGAAGGTTTTTGTGTGCCATTTGTTTGTAGTCTTAGAATCATCTAAATGTGGGGAAAACCATTTGCTTACCTTGGCTTGTTTCGGAGCCTTTCGCCTATCACTTACTACCCTTGTTCGGGGCTTTTCATTGTGGTAGGTGGCAGCTTCATCCTGCAATGGTGAGGTTTTGTGTCCCATTTGTAGAAAGCTTTCCAATCACACAAGAGACAGCCTGGACTGTCTACTATGGAAGCGACTTCATAATTTACATGACTCATATACCATAGCAGGAGAATGCCACAACCTGACATGGATGAATTTGTACCATGTGGCATTGAGCATTATATACTGATTACAGTTTGGCAGGGCTTTGTGGATATAATAAAAGTAAAGAAATGAGATAATGTGAGAGATTGGTAGGTACATAAAAAGTAAGATACCTTAGTTATGTATCTTGTTTACTCAGAAACGTAAGAGAAGTAGAGAAAGCAAAAGATGATATAAGATCTTAGCATGATCTTCAACTCCATGTTAAAGGTTACGAGTGACTTGAGAGATGATGAAGATGAACCCAAGATTTTTTTTAAGAGTTTAGTCCCACCTTTTATCATATATATATATATATATATATATATATATATATATATATATATGTATATATATGTAGGTAGTAGGTCAGCTTAAGGGAGAAGAATCTTCGGAATCTTCTCCCAGAGAACGAAGCTGAAGACACCAGCCTGAAGATGACGGATGAGATTTCATTGAAACGCTTGCCAAGGTATTCTCAACCTTACACGGACAAGACCGAATACACCAAGACCTACATACCTTTACCCGTGAAAATCTATGAAAATATATATATATATATATATATATATATATATATATATATATATATATGTGTGTGTGTGTGTGTGTGTGTATATGTATATGTATATATATGTAGGTCTTGGAGCTTAAAAGGGAAAAACAGCCACGATCACGACTTCTCCCAGAAGAACTGAAGACACCAGCCTGAAGATGACGGATGAGATTTCATTGAAACGTTGCCAAGGTATTCTCAACCTTACACGGGACAAGACCCGAATACACCAAGACCTACATACCTTTACCCGTGAAAATCTACGAAAACATATATATATATATATATATATATATATATATATATATATATATATATATTTATTTATTTATTCATTCATTCATTCATGGGTATTTATATGTATGGTATTCAGCTGTTCGGGTATTTTCCCACATCATTATAGTTGTGCTTTTAAAGTTGTAACGACGTTTTGGCAGAATCTCATCTGCCATCATCAGGCTTGTGTATTGGGTTTGTCTGTGTGTCAGGCTTTCACAGCCATTTCACAGCAAACTCCAAGACCAATAAACACAGACCAAGACTCCCAACCAATCAGGATGAAGAAAAAAATCATTCTAACAAAGCACGAGGCTAGCACCAAATTTAAAACAGAAACGACTGTGAAAGCCTGACACACAGACGAACCCAATACACAAGCCTGATGATGGCAGATGAGATTCTGCCAAAACATCGCTATATGTGTGTGTGTGTGTTGTGTGTGTGTGTGTGTGTGTGTGCGCACACACACATACTAGCTCTATACCCGTGCTTTGCTATGAAACTATTTGATCGGGCTTAGTTTTTCGGGGGGAAAATAAGGGGAAAAAATTGTGCCTCTGCTTACCAGCATCCATCGGTATTCATCTGGCTAGCATCCTGTCAGTCTGTGAGAGAGTTGAGGGCTCTTTGGAAACTGAAACAGTATTTGCTGTGTGAGCAAGAAGGAGACAGCAAGGAGCCTGGGCGTAGCTTAGCTCAACTGTTTTGTACTAAAGCTAGTTGCTGCTGTGAAACTAAAACTGAAACTGAAACTCCTCTCCTCTGCTTGTGTTTTGCATTTGGAACATATTTCTTTTCAGGTGAGGAGGGGGAGTAGAACTCCTTAGCATCAGAGCGTGTTAATAGTAATATACGAAATACTAATGCTGTCATGGTCATTTCGAAAAATCCTTTGTTAGTGAGCACCTAGAAGCCAAGAGGAACATATGTGCCAAATTTCAAGTTTGTAGGCTTTACGGTTCTGGAGATTTTGTGATAATGTGTGAGTGGTATGTCTCATACGCACACACACACAACTCAAAGTGATGAACATACTGATAGTCAGTCCTTCCTCTTCCTATTTTTCCCATAGCAATTCTTTGCAATGAGTTTGTGGGGGGCGGGGGGAGAGAGAGGGAGAGAGATAGCCCAAAGTCACCCAGCTGGTTTGTCACGCCTAAGGCAGAACTAGAACTCATTCACAGTCTCCTGGTTTCTAGGCCAGCACCATAACAACCATGCCAAACTGGCTCCCTTTAGAATAGAATAGAATTCTTTATTGGCCAAGTGTGGTTGGACACACAAGGAATTTGTCTTGGTGCAAATACTCTCAGTATACATAAAAGAAAAGATACATTCGTCAAGAATCATAAGGTACTACACTTAATGATAATCATAGGGTACAATAAGCAATCAAATCATATTAGGAAACAGTCTATATAAATCGTAAGGTTACAGCCATACAGTCACAAGTGGGAGGGGATGGGTGATAAGAAATGATAAGATAAGTAATAGTGATAAGTAATAGTACTGCAGACTTTGTAATAGTTGAACAGTGTTGAGGGAATTATTTGTTTAGCACAGTGATGGCTTTCAGGGAAAAACTGTTCTTGTGTCTAGTTGTTCTGGTGTGCAGTGCTCTATAGCATCGTTTTGAGGGAAGGAGTTGAAACAGTTTATGTCCAGGATGTAAGGGGTCTGTAAATTTATTTATTTAATTTTAACGAATCAGCTCCTGGTACTAAATGGTTTCAGTAAGATCAAACAATCAACATTCATTTCCAGAAAATGGATAGTGTGTCTTGATCAATTAAGAGATGTCACATGCTTTGAACTCTGGACCAAGTAGAATTAGGAAGGCAGGACAACAAAGCCTGAAACAAAATCCAGGACCTTGGGCTTCAGAGAAAGTCTGCTGCTCACCTGGGACTTTTTCTGCTTATTTGGCTCTGCAATCTTCTGCTGTCTAGCTAGACTGGCTGTCAAAATAGCTGAACCTCTTTTAAAAAACTCAAGTTTTTTATTTATACATTCTTTTCTTAGTTTTTAAATTTTTATCTTTTCTTCAAATCATTGATATATCATTGACACGTTATGGAATTCCTCTTTTTTCTTCTTTTTACTATTTTTCTCTTTTTTCCTTTTGAGTAGGATTGTTCCTCTCCCTTCTTATATTACTAATTTTTACTTTTTATTATTGGCTTCCATTCCCTTTTTCTTTCCCTTTTTGAATTGGTGTTGACAATCTCTGCAAGAATGAGTAGAAGGTCTTCAGTTCCACAAGTTACAACTCCGCATCAACAATATCACAACAAGAAAGGGAAAAGAGAAAGAAGATAAAATACAGATGATATTACAAGCGTGAGCGAGATTGGAAAAAGTAGAGAAAATTGAGATAATTGAACAGAAGCTGGACAAGACAGATGAAAATATAAAAGCTCTACGCAAACAATGGAGAAATATGGTGAGAGGATTAAGAAAGTTGAGGAGCAGCAAGAACAAAGAGATGAAGAAATGAAGAGTTTCAACATCAGATTAAGTGAAGTTGAGAGTGACCATAATGAATCACTGTGAAGTGAAGTGGATAGATCGAATTTTATTTGAGATTCCAAAATGTCAAGGAAGAGAAGGGTGAAAACTTGTTGGAGAAAATGACACAGATTTTGGCAGAATTGTTAGAAACAACCGAAGAGAAGATGAGGGATGGAATAGATGAAATATTTCGAGTCTATACAAGGTATGCAACGAGGAATAGACTTCAAGAGAAATCCATATTAGGTTCACTAAGAAGAGCATTAAATCACAAATACTGCAAGCAACTAGAGACAAGACATTGAAGCACAATAACAAAGACATTATGGTATTGAAACAGGTACCAAGAAGAATAAGAGAGAGGAGAAGAGAATATGCATTCTTATCCAAAGAACTGTTGAAGAGAGGTGTAAATTACAGATGGTTAATACCAGAAGGCCTTCTGTTCATGTGGCAGGAACAAAGACATAGAATTGACACAATGGAGAGAGCGCAATTCTTTTACGATGAATATTTTAGAGGAAAGGATGGAAATGGAAGACAAGAGGAGCTGATTGTGGAACTTCCAAAGGAAGGTGTAGCAACAAGTGAAGAAGAGGAACAACTTGGAGCGGTAGGTGGCCTACCTAGAGAACGAAGAGAAGTTAGAACAACTAGAGCAACAAAACCTATATACAAGACCTAAAATGGAAGGGAAAAACTGATTTCGATGAATATAAATGGACTTAATTCGATTGCTAAAAGAAGGAAAATATTTCACAAATTAGAGAAACTAAAACTTGATATAATTTGTCTACAAGAAGTCCACATTAAAAACAACATGAATATGTATTGAGACAAAAAGTTAGGAAAGTTATTTACATCATTGGCACAATGTAAAAGAGAGGAGTGGTCTTGTACATTAAAGATATAATTACTGCAGAATTGATTTATACAGATGAAGATGGGAGGATTTTAATGGTGGAGATAATAGACAACAACACTAAAATGCTCTTGATAGCAATATATGCACCAAGTGAGAATCAAGAAGAATTTTATAAGAAATTATACCAAAAAGTGATTGAATTAGACTATGCAAATATTTTTTGATGGGAGATTTTAATGGGATAATTAATGATCAGCTTGACTATAAATCTGAGAGAACTAAAAAGAAAACTAGAAGAAAGCTGCCCAAGTCCTTTTTCAAATGATAGAAGAAATGAATATTAAAGATATATGGAGAGAGAGAAATACTGGAAATAAAGAATTTACTTTTTATTCAAACAGACATGAATCATGGTCAAGAATAGATATGGTATGGGCATCTGCAGATATGCTCTCCGATATAGAGAAAATTCAAATTGAAATTGGGACCTGGGCAGATCACAATCCACTGATAGTTGCTTGGAAAGGACAGAGGAGAAGATCTAGATGGACATTAAATAATATGATTTTGAAAGAAGAAGAATTTAAAAGAGAATTGAAACAGAACTTACTTTTTCTTCAAGGAAAATAGAAAAGAAGATACATCATTACAAACCCGTTGGGACGCGATGAAGGCCTGTACAAGAGGATTGATAATTGATTACACAAGGAAAAGAAATACTAAACGGAAAAGACATTTAAAATATTGGAAGATGATTTCATGAAATTGGAAAAAGAATTACAAGAATCACCGCAAGGGAAAGATATTAAAAGGAAAATGGACATGATTAAACATAAAATGGCTTTAATGGATAAAGAAGATGTTGCTCAAAAGATTAAAGGCGCTAAACAAAATTATTTTGAAAATGCTAATAAACCAGGAAGATGGTTAGCTTATAAAATTAGAAAGGAAAGAGAAACAAAGAAAATTAGCCAATTAATAGATGGAAAAGGGAATATACAATATGGGAATGATGAAAAGAAAAAATTATTCGAGACTATTATGAAAACTGTACTCTCAAGAAGATATCCCAGAAGAAAAATTATACAGTATCTACAAAAGACAAGACTGCCACAGATACCTAAAGATATTGAAATAATGCTAGAAGGGAATATAACCATGATGGAATTGACAGAAGCTTTGAAGAAACAAAATACAGGGAAAGCACCAGGTCCAGACGGCACGGCGAATTTATAAGACCTTCCAGGAAGTGTTAAGCACTCCCTTCTAGAAGTGATGAATGAAGTGTTACTAAAAAGAGAATACCTGAAACCTGGTTGGAAGCCTATATCACCCTTATACCTAAAGAAGAAATGGACCTACAACAAGTTAAAAATTATAGACCTATCTCACTGCTGAACTCAGATTATAAAATTTTTGCTTCAATATTGGCAGAAAGAATGAAAAGGTATTTAAATGAATTTATCCACACAGATCAAAATGGATTCTTGCCAAAACGACAAATTAAGCAAAATGTGAGAATAATTTTAGATACTTTGGAGTACTATGAAGCACACCCTGAAAAACAGATGGCATTGATGTTCTTAGATGCTCAAAAAGCATTTGATAATGTGAATTGGCGATTTATGATATTGCAAATGATGCAAATGGGCTTTGGAAAAAACTTTATACAGGCTATTGAGACAATATATAACAACCAAACAGTGAAGATATTGGTAAATGGAGAATTGACAGAATTTATAGATAAGAAAAGGAATTAGACAAGGTTGTCCTCTGTCGCCACTGCTGTTTGTCTTAACATTAGAAGTGCTCAATAGAGCCACTAGAGAAGATGAAGAAATAAAAGGAATGAAAATTAAAAAAGAAGAATATAAACTTTAGGCGTTTGCAGACGATTTGGTATTCATATTAGAGGATCCACTTAAATCAGCACCTAAGTTGATAGAGCAAATAGAAAAATATGGAATGGTGGCAGGGTTAAAAATTAATAAAGATAAAACAAAGATTCTAACAAAGAATATGTTAGCAAAACGTAAGAAAGACCTAGAAGATTTACTAGAGATGCAGATTGCAAATAAAGTTAAATATTTGGGAGTATATATAACGTCAAGATGCAGTACATTGAAAGAAGATAATTATATAAAACTCAAACAGCAGATAGCGACAGATCTTGAAAGATGGGAAAATATGCAATTATCTCTTATTGGCAGAATATTGACAGTCAAGATGAATGTTCTACCCAGAATCTTATATTTATTTCAGACAATCCCAATTACACTTGGGAAAGAGTACTTTGAAGATTTAAATAAAATCACATCAAAATTTATATGGCAGGGCAAAAACCAAGAAATAAATTTAAGCTATTACAAGATGCAAGGTCTAGAGGGAGATTTGCACTACCTAATTGGGAATTGTATTACCAAGCTGCAAGTTTGATGTGGGTGAAAGAATGGATAACGTTGAGAAATAGTAGATTATTAATCTTAGAAGGTCATGATTTGCTATTAGGATGGCATGCTTTCTTATGGTATAAGGGAACAAAAAACAAGGATATTTTAGAAGACACTATGTTCAAGAAGCTTTATTTTTAAATTGGGAAAAAACTAGAAAACAACATTATATACAAATCCCATTATGGGTATCTACTATTGAAGCTTTTTCATATCCAATAATATATAAGAAGGAACAAACAATTAGATATGGAGAGATTTTAAATGAAAAGGGTGAACTCAAATCGATGCAAACATTACAAGAACAAGGAATAAAAATGAATTGGTTTTCATATTTGCAAATACAATCCAGATATGATGAGGATGTTAGGACTGAAGGTATTTATAAAAAGCAAACTGAACTAGATAAAATTTTGATGGATACAAATGAAAAAAAAACTCTATGGTCATTTATTAGAAGTTAGAATGGAAGAGGAACAGGTTAAGGAAACAATGATTGCTTGGGGGAAAAATTTTGGTTATGGCATAGATTTAGAGAGATGGCAAACACTGTGGGATCAGAATTATAAAATGACAATGTCAACTGCATATAAAGAAAATTTGTATAACATGTTTTACAGGTGGCACCTATCCCCGAGAAGGATCGCAAGGATGTTTAAGGACAAATTGGATAAGTGTTGGAAATGTCATCAGATACCTGGCTCCCACTACTACATGTGGTGGACTTGCGCTGATGCTAAAAGATACTGGACTAAAATCCACATGTGGTTAGAAAAAATGACACAACAACATATAGACCTGAAACCCGAGATATTCCTATTGGGAATTGTACCAGAGACATTTAACAAAGAACTGAAATACTTGATTGTTAATGTACTGACAGCTGCTAGAATTGTATTTGCTAAAAATTGGAGAAATGACAAGATACCTATGCAGGAGGAAGTGATTAAGAAGATTTTGGACTGTGCGAAATGAGTAGACTAACATTTGAAATTAGGGATCAAGAAGAAAAGCAGTTTTATAAGATATGGAACATGTTTTATCAATGGTTAGATAAAAAGTTTGGTAATATATGGGATATATATGGAATATAAAGATAGATAGAACTGTTGAAACAATCTAGAGATTATAATATGGTAGAGGATTAATAATAATGATAATGGTTTTTCCTTTTCGTAATACGGAGTATGAATAACGAGGGGAAGGCACTGTGATTTTTGACCGACCGACACACTTGAAATTGATATGGATTTGTGTGTTTTATGTTTGTTTGTTATGTTTGTTCTTTTTGGAAAAATAAAACCTTTATAAAAAAAAAGCTGAACCAACATTAATTGATATTAAATATCCTATTTGTATGGGGGTCATTTATGTTCACAGAGCAGACTTTGCTTAATTCTTCTGTATTGCTTATGCTTTCCAGCTGATTTCACTTATTGAATAAACCGCCCTGACATCTATTTCAGAAATGTGTGGTTTCTCTTCTTTTCTTTTTTTTTCTTTTCTGCAGCTCATCAAAGCCAAAGAACGTTTATTTGTTAAAACCAGAAATATCTCTGAAAGTTTTAAAGTAGCTGCTTAAAAGAAGAAGTTTAGCAAGAATGGCTTACAAAGATAAGGCTGTCATTTCTGTGAGCCTCTTGAAAGAGTTGAAATCCCAGCTCTGTGACAAGTGTGTTTTGTGAATGCTCTTCAGTTGGGAGCAAGGATCTCCTATGCTTCTGGAACAAGATGTAATTCATGGAGAGTCTTTTTTTCTTTAAAGTCCTTGAATATAATTCACTTTGGGCCATAAGATGTCATCCATTGGCATTAGCTTATGGAGTAAGATACAATATTCAAGGATACATCAGCCTGTAGGTAGCTGATCTTAAAAGCTGATGAAGTAAAGTTTGTGAGCCCAGCATTGAGGTTCTGTGGAGAGAATCGAGCACCAAGGATCAACATAAAAAGAACTTCAGTTTAGTGCATGACACGGGATATTTTAATGCACTTACTGGAATGGGCATTTTTTGAACGGCACGATGGCCTAGTGGTGAAGGCATTTGCCTCCCACTCGGAAGGTTGAGAGTTCAATCCTAGATAGCAGCAGATATTTCTCTCCTAGGGTGCAAAGAAAAAAAATCTGCTGTGAACTCCCTGTGGTATCAGGAAGGGGAGATCCAGTCAGTAAACGCTCAGCTCCAGTGATGGGATTCAGCCAGTTGACACCACTTCGGGAGAACCAGTTGATAACTTTCTCAGCAGTTTGGTGAACTGGTTGCTGGAAGAAATCATTAGGGCAGAGAACCGGTTGTTAAATTATTTGAATCCCACCACTGCTCAACTCCATCCAGTCACTCTGAGTTAAGGGATTAGAGCAGCATTCCCCAATCTTTGCAGCTTGATGGCCTGGCTGGGGGAGGGAGGGGGGAACAGGGCCGCACAAGCAGTGGGCTGCTACATAGCACATATTGTGTGTGCAGCTTAAATCACGTGCGAGTGGCAGACTGGCACACATGTGCATCCACATGCAGCTCAACTGCAAGTGAAGCTGTACACACATGAGCATTCCCGCCAGCCCACCGCTCACACGAGTCAAGCTACAGCATGCACATACACACTAGCCTTCCCCTCTCATGGCCCGGTTCTGAATAGGCCAGAGCCCAGTAGTGGGTCATGGCTCAGGGGTTGGAGACCCCTGGATTAGAGGGTCATAAAAGGGAGTTTTAAAGCAGACCCTACCACCCATAGCATAAGAAGAAGACTGTAATGTGCATTTTTAAACTCCAAAACTGAGAAAACAATATCAGTCCTGATGATCAGAGATTAGTTGACGGGGATTTTGCAATTCTTTCTGCAAAATGTTATTTTGTAACATAAGAAGCACTACTTAGAGTGGGAAGAAACATCTTCTCCAACACATGAGCATTTATTGCATGAATGCACTCATTAATGCATATCCCTCCCTTCCAAGAAAGATTATCTGAAAAGTCTTCAGGGTCATTTTCTCCCAAACGCTGTAAGCCACATTTCCCTACTTCCAAAAAGCACTATAAATTGATATTAACCTGTGTTACATGTTTGATTAACTTTCTGGTTCAATGCATTTGACTCTCTCTTTCAGAGAGCTTATAAAGGAGGCTCAGGTTACTAGGACATATTCTAGGAAAAATGCACGATTTGCTTCAATAAGTGGTCCCTGAAAACCTTTCCAGGGTATAGGTAGTTCTTGACTTACAACAGTAATTGAGCCCGCAATTACGGTTGTAAATCATGATGTTTATTAAGTGGATCATCATGTGAGTGTGACCAATTTTACAATATTTTTTGCAGTGGTCATTAAGCAAATCCATGTGAAGTTTTCCCCCCCTGCCCCCGGAAACATAGGTTTCTAGCAAAAATATTGTAAATTGCAGTTAGATCAGGGGTGGGATGCTACTGGTTCTGCCCAGCTCTATAGAACCGGTAGCTCTGAAGAGCAGCAGACACCGAACCGGTTCTATGTTTGCTGCTGTTTTGCCCACCTGGGCTCTTGCCTGTCCTTTATTTCCTGCTTTTTCAACCTCAACTGCTTTGCATGGCACAGCTGAGGTTGCAGAAGCAGGAAAAAGGTGGTTTTTCAAACGCTGAGCACCCACGCGCAGCGCTTTTCAGCTGTCTGGGCGGCACAGCTTAAGGTTTTTTTACATGCACACGCAGCAAAACGTAGTCACCGAACTGGTAGTAACACTGGTTGAATCCCACCCCTGAGTTAGATGAGTATGGGATGCTACAAACAGCCAGAAATGTGGCGGGTTGCTGAGCACTCAAACTGCAGCCATATGGCCACTGGGAGAAGGGGAAGGCAGCCATCGAAACTCTGAATTTGGGTCATAAGTACCTTTTTGGGGTCTGCTGTAACTTCAAATGGTCCCTAGCTGTCTAGAGAAAAGAAGGACTAGGGGTGACATGATTGCAGCATTCCAGTCTTTGAGGGGCTGCTACAAAGAGGAGAGGGTCAACTTATTTTCCAAAGCACCAGAAGGCAAGACAAGAAACAATGGATGGATGGAAACTAATCAAGGAGAGAAGAAACCGGGAACTAAGGAGAAATTTCCTAACCATTGGAACAGCTTGCCTTCAGAAGTTATGGGTGCTCCATCACTGGAAGTTTTTAAGAAGAGACTGGACAGCCACTTGTCTGAAATGGTATAGGATCTCCTGTTTGAGCAGGGATTGGACTAGATGACCTCCAAGGTCCTTGTCATGCCCCTGGTGGAGACTGACTCTAAGGGAGAGGAGGAACAACCAACAGGGAGTGGAAGTGTGACTCCGGAGGTTGTGGAGGAGGCTGGGGAAGGGCAGAGGCCAGCTGAGCAGTCAGAGGAGGACCCAGGCCCATCCCCTATCCATCTTAGGGCACACGGGGGGGGGAGAGGATAAGGGAGAGACATGGTCTACTCAGGAGGAGAGGACCTTGATCCTCCTCATGGGCTGCAGCTGTGACAACTGGATAAGAGGATGGACCTGTGTACTGGTGAGTGCTGGAAACAAAGCATGGAAATATCTCTAGTTTATGGTTCCTCTCTGAGTCTGCCATCCTTCCCAGTGTGTGTTATCCGTGGACATCCTCCAGCCCTTATCTTGCCTGGTTTGTGTTGCTTTTTCCCTTCTTCTTATAACTGCTTATGTATTTTTGTCTTCCGTCAAGAATATTTGGAGCTTGGGAGCAAATTGAAGGAATAAAAGGGGCTTCACCCAGGGGTGGGATTCTACCAGCTCACAACTATTCGCTAGAACCAGTTGTTAACATTCTAAGCAGTTCAGAGAACCGGTTGTTAGAAGAAATTACTGGCCTAATCCTGTAAGGAAGGCAGGAAGGAAACATTCTGGTGTTGCTTACAGAAACTGCCTCTCCGTTAACCCTTATTACATTCTTGGCAGGACTAGACTTCCTATCTCAGGAACATCTCTGGAGTTTTTTCCCCCTCCTTTGCTGGTACTTTGTTTGTGTGGAGTGACCATTCCAAAGTTACAATGGCACTGAAAAAAGTGATTTATGACCATTTTTCACACTTACAACTGTTGCAGCATCCCCACAGTCATGAGAGGCCAGGCGAGGAGATGCGTGCCTCAATGTGAGTGATATTGAGTTGGCCACACCCAGCCAATAACATGACCACCAAGCCATGTCCACCCAGTCACATGACCACCAAGCCACGCCCACTACCTAAGCCATGCCCACAGAACCGGTTGTTAAAAATTTGAATCCCACCCCTGGCTTCACCTGTTTTCTGTGACTGTGTTTGTTTTGTATCAAACCCTGGGTCACTACAGTCCTTTCCAGATCTATTCTGAATCTGACCTGTACATCAGAAAGTTGCAGTGCAATGTTAATGCAATGGGAAAGGAAAACCATGAAACAGTATGCACAGTAACCAAATTTTTAGACCCAATGTCACTATTCTGATTGTTAACTCTCTGAAGAACAGCATTCTTCCTCCATAACTACATTAGCAGTTATTACATGTTAAGATTAGAATTAGGCTATTAAATATCTGCTCTGGGAAAATCCTCTGGCAACTTGTAGCTACAGCTTTAATATGGAACACAGGACATTAAAACGATGCTCTTATTTATTTATTTTAAACAAAACCAATGTTGTGAAATTTATATTCATTATCAAATAATGTAATGGGCAGTAAGAAGAACCTTGAGGAACAGAAGAAGAGCCTCAACCAAGAGAACAGTCAAACAAAAGACATTTCAGTCTGAGGGTGAAAGCATCTCAGGTTTGACCTTCCCTAATTCTCTTGAAGATAATGGTAGGTGCCTTCAGATTGTTTTTTTTTTAGTTACATTTATATGCCGCCCTTCTCTGAAGGCTCAGGGCGGCTTACAATTTTTGGGATACAACCCAATGCGCTCAGCAATAGCCTTCATTCCATTGTATATGCCTGCTTATTACTAAGTGGCATTTTTACAAAGTCAGCTTATTGCCCCCAACAATCTTGGGTCCTCAATTTACCTACCCCGAGAGGATGGAAGGCTGAGTCAATCTTGAGCCTGGTGGGATTCGAGCCTGCAAGGGAGCTTTCCAAGGGAGGTCACTGTCCCGCAGATGGGCGGGTGTGAGGCCCTCCTCGTGAGATTGGGCCCTGGTGATTGGTTGGGTTTGCTGCTAACGTACCTGTCCCCCAGCTGCGTGGCAGCGGCCCTGCCTGAGCTGCTCGACGTCCTCTCAGAGGTGGCGGTGGAGTTCCCTAGGCTCATAGTCCTGGGGGACTTTAACCTGCCGTTGCTGGGGGGGGCGTCGGGTTTTGCTCAGGAGTTCATGGCATCCATGGCAGCCATGAACCTGACCCAGGTGATCCAAGGACCCACTCATGAGGGGGGGAACACACTTGACCTGGTTTTTGTCTCAGGGCAGTGGTGCAGTGATCTGGGGGAGGGTTCTCCATCTACCCTCCCTTTATCGTGGACAGATCACTATCTCCTGTGGCTGGTCTTTCAATTGGCTGTCCCTCGCTGCTGGGATGAGGAGCCTATCGATGGTTCCGCCCCAGGCGCCTAATGGACCGGAGAGGTTTCAGGCGGCGCTGGGGTTCTTGCCCGCCTCCCTCGACCACAGCTCGGCGAGGCGCTGGCGGCCGCCTGGCAACAGGCGGCGTCGGGCTTCGACGGGTTGTCCCCTTGCCTCTTCCCGCCGCAGACCCGATGGGCCCCCTGGTTTTCCGAGGAGCTCCAGGGGATGAAACGGCGGAGAAGAAGCCTGGAGAGCAGATGGAGGGCCAGCCGCTCCGAATTCGACCATGTCCAGTTGCGAGCCTATATCAGGACCTATCTGGAAGCGATCAGGGCAGCGAGGCGTGCTCACTTCTCCGCTCTGATTGCGTCCGCCGATGATCGCCCTGCTGCCCTGTTTTGGGTGACCCACTCCCTCCTTCAATTGAGGGGGGGATGACCCTTTGCAGGGCAGAGCAGAGGAATTTAGTTTACATCTGGCGGATAAGGTCGCTCGAATTCGTGCCAGCTTGGACTCTGATTGGCAGTGGTCTGATGATGGGGTGGCAATGAGTCTGGTGGATTCTACCTGGGTTGAGTTTGACCTGGTCTCCCTCGATGAGGTGGACAGGATCATGTGGAGGCTGTCTTCCACCATGTGTTTATTGGACCCGTGTCCTTCCTGGTTGGTGTATGCCTCCAGGGAGGTTACACGGGGTTGGCTCCAGGCAGTTGGTAATGCTTCTTTGAGTGAGGGGGTCTTTCCTGCCGCCTTGAAAGAGGCGGTGGTGAGGCCCCTCCTCAAGAAGCCTGCCTTGGACCTGGCCGTTTTGAACAACTATCGTCCTGTCTCCAATCTTCGCTTTTTAGTGAAGGTTGTTGAGAGCGTGGTGGTTCAGCAGCTTCCCTTGTTCCTGGAGGAAGCTGATTATTTAGACCCGTATCAATCGGGCTTCAGGGCCGGACACAGCATGGAGACAGCATCGGTCGCACTGATGGATGATCTCTGGAGGGCTCGGGACAGGGGTTTTTCCTCTGTCCTAGTCCTGTTAGATCTCTCAGTGGCTTTCGATACCATTGACCATGGTATCCTTCTGCAGTGGCTTAGAGGTTTGGGGGTGGGGGGCACCGTTTTGCGGTGGTTCTCCTCCTTCCTCTCAGGCCACTCGCAGTCGGTGTTGGCAGGGGGGCAGAGGTCAGCCCCGAGGCCCCTCACTTGTGGGGTGCCTCAGAGGTCTGTCCTCTCGCCTCTCCTGTTTAATATCTACATGAAACCACTGGGTGAGATCATCCGAGGTTTTGGGGTGAGGTATCATCAGTATGCTGATGATACCCAGCTTTATATCTCCACCCCAGACCAGATCAGTGATGCTCTCTCCGTGGTGTCCCGGTGCCTGGAGGCAGTACGGGTCTGGATGGGTAGTAACAGGCTCCAGCTCAACCCCACCAAGACTGAATCACTGCAAGGGGGGCTTCCGGGTTGAGCCTTCTCCGAGAGCAGGTGGTTTGTGATCGTCCACGACCACAGCCTGGCTCTTCGTCGGAGAGCCCGATCCTGCAAGGTTTGGGGCTGAAGCTGCCTCAGTAGGGGCGGCGGAGAAAGGAAATCTGCCAGCCAGAGTGAGGGAGCGCATCTCCCCTTTGGGTCTGGTCTTTTCCTCCGAAGGCGTCAAGAAGTGATGGTCAAAATGGCCACCTCAAGAGAAGGTCTCAACGGATTAAGATTGGTGCAGGAGGAAAGAGAAAGTCGACAGCAGAGGAACCGGGAGTATCGGATGGTAAGATCAAGGCACCCGGGATTAAGATAAAGATGAGTTTTTAAAAAAAAGAAACAGAAGCGGCGCAGTTCCAAGTGAAGGAAAAAATAAGTAAAATATTTTTGACAGCTATAAGGGGCTTCGAACCGGAAAGGAAGAAGCCAGCGTAAGAACTTAAGTTTGGGGCTTGGAAAACTTTGAATATCAAAATAAAAGGAAAGGGTTAAGACTCTGTGCAGAAAGTGCCACTTTGTGGAGAAAATTGGAAGCTAAAAAGAAAGAAACTATCTTGTTCCTTTGTGGATTGGAGTTGTTACATTTTAAAGAGGCAAGACCCATAGAAAGTGAAAGCTTGAATACACAAAGACGGGCTACCGGACTAATTGGTGATATTGATATAGACTCTGGACCTGGGTTAGGATCATAGAAAATTTAAAGAAGAAGAAATAAGGAAAATAAAAATTCTGGTGGTCATCCAAAGAATTAAAATGGAGTTTAAAAGTATGAAAGAACTGCTACAGGAAGTGACTGAATTAACTTGCTTGTTGCAGAAAACATGGGCATTCAAATGCTGAATAAAGAAGAAGAAGGAGCCTTGGAAAGGGAGGAGCCAGCACAAGAGAAAGCCATCTTAAAAGACAATTAATACAAAGATTAATACAAATAAAAGGGAAAGGAAGGGTGGCTAAAAAATGGAACCTAAGAAAGTCTAAAAGGGAACATTTATGAAATTAAGCATGTTAGAAAGGTTCAGAAGGAAAGGGAACAGAAAGGTAAAGAAGAGAGAGGGATTCAAACTGGATAGAGAAGGGGAGAGCAGGATAAAAGGGAGGAGAAGGGAGCCAACAAAGAGCCATTTTAAAAGACAACTAACACAAAGATTAATACAAATAAAAGGGGAAAGGGAGGATGGTCAAAAAAATAAACAAGAAGGTAATAAAAAGGGCAACATTTATGAAATTAGGCATGTTATAAGGTCCAGAAGGATAGAAGCAGAAAGATAAAGAGAGAGAGAGGATTTAAACTGGATAGAAGGGGACAGTGGGATAAAAGAGAGGAGAAGGAACAAGAAACAAACAAAAGATAGAGAGACACAGAATTACATAATGAAGAAAGAAACTTGTTTGCATAGAGATAATGGCTAATGTATTAAAAAGGGGGTTCTGCATGAAGAAATGGTAATAAGAATATATTGTAATTATAAAAGTGTAAAACAATAGGGGTTACTGACAATTTTACTGGTAAAGGTCACATTTTATTTCTTATTTACAAAAGAAAGGTAAATGATGATTAGATAAATTGAATTAATTGAAATGATTTTAGAAAATGCCTAAAAATGAGATTTGTTAATAACCAAGATTAGTTATTTTATTATTATCTTGGAACCATAAATAAATCTTAGGGGGATATGTATTGCAGAACCCGATTGATTAGAGATATATTGTAAGGGAGCTTTTCTTTTCTCCTTTTTCTTTTTTCTTTTTCTCTATCTTCGTTTTAAAGGAATGATTATGATTATGCTACTATATTAACCACTGAGGTGTCACTTTCAAAGTAGTAAAAGGGGGCAAGTCTAGGTTTTTTTTCTCATTCTTTTTAGTGTTAAAATTTGTAATGATTTAGAATTATGGAGAGAATATGTGATGAAAGGGCAAATCTGATGGACAAAAGAATTCTGTAAATGATAAAAGAGTATTAACAATGTGAAGATAATTAAAGGATAGATATGGATGAACTTTATCTTTAATATGATGGGCAAATATATTGTTATTTGTAAGATTTATAAATGAAGTTTTTAAAATATATATATATATTTGCAATTAACTCAAAATGAACTGGGGGGTTATACAGATTGAGATTAAGATTTGAGATTAGGATTAATTTCTTTGACCCTTTGTCTGCTAAAATGGAATAGAAGTGAAGTCAAATGTTTAAAATGAATATAGATCTACTGTCATATTTGCATGTAAAAGTGACGACCCGGGAACATGCTGTCTACTGAAAAGAGCTGTTTTAAAAAATTGTTAAAAATTGAATAAAATTTGTTTAAAAAAAAAGACTGAGTGGCTGTTCTTACCGGCATCTCGGTCTTTATTGGATGTACCATCTTTGGTCATGGGGAGAGGTGTTGCCCCGTGGATAGGGCGAGGAACCTGGGTGTTCTCCTGGATTCACAGCTCGGTTTGGAGGAGCATGTGGGAGCTGTGGCCAGGGGGGTCGCCAGCTTTACCCTTATTTGGACCGAGATGCCCTTTGAACGGTTACTCATGTGCTCATCACCTCTAGAATTGACTACTGCAATGTTTCTTTACATGGGGCTCCTGGATGATCCGGAGGCTACAGCTGGTGCAGAAATGCGGCTGCGCGGGCTGTGATGGGGGTATCCCGATACTCCCATGTTACAACCCTCCTGCGCGGCTTGCATTGGTTGCCGGTCGCCTCCTGGGTTGCCTTCAAGGTGTTAGTAACAACTTATAAAGCCCTTAATGGCTTGGGTCTAGGGTACTTGCGGGAACGCCTCCTGCCAGCATCACTTTCCGATCGCCCTGTCCGCTCTCATAGGAGGGGCCTCCTTGGGGTGCCGTCGGTCAGGCATTGTCAGCTGGCGGTTCCCAGGGCTAGGGCCTTCTCTGTGGGAGCACCTCCCCTTTGGAATCAGCTCCCCGTGGATCTCCGTTTGGCCCCTGACCTCCGCTCCTTCCGCCGGGACCTGAAGACTTGGTTGTTTCAACAGGCCGGCCTGGAATGACCCTGGGGGGGGCTGCGGGTTTTAATTTTTAATTTTTAACCGTATTCGGCTTGTTTATCTGTTTAATTCTCTTTTATTGTAAATTACTTCTGTTTTAATGTTCGCCGCCCTGAGTCCTTAGGGAGTAGGGCAGCATACAAGTCGAATAAATAATAATAATAATAATAATTGCACCACCAAGATTGTTAAAATTCTGTTGCTGTAATATTTATAACAAAAGTACTATAATATTTATTGGTTTTGTTTCCTAGTCGGGTCTTCCTCAACGGGCTGACTGTAAGCCTACATTTTTTAAAACAAAACCATGTAGGGGATTTTATAATCCCTCCCCACCCAGTGGTGGGATTCAAACTTTTGTACTACTGGTTCTGTGGGAGTGGCTTGGTGGGCATGGCATGACTTGGTGGGCATGGCTTGGTGGGTGTGACAGGGGAAGGATACTGCAAAATCCCATTCCCTCCCCTCCCCACTAAGCTGCTTTCCAGCTCCGTACTCCTGTGCAGGGCAACAAAAGAAGACGCAGCTGATCAGCTGGGACTCAGGAGGCAGAGAATAGATGGGGACGGGGTCAGTTAGAGGTGGTATTGGCCGGTTCTCCGAACTACTGAAAATTTCTGGTACTGGTTCTCCAGAACTGGTCAGATCCTGCTCAATACCATCTCTGTTAAGTTTGCATAGAGATACAGACGCGGAATGCTTCAGCTCTTAGTTTTATTGTGACTTCAGCTCAGAACAGACCCAATTTGGCTTAGCCGAGGCAGCTATATATAGCCGGCTGCCTCGGCTGACAGCCAATCAGAGTGCAGGGTTTTCCCGCACTTTTAAACCAATGATTTCAAACACTTTACAAGAACAACCAATCAATTCAAACTCTGCATACATAACAATCTCTGCCCCCACTCCTCAAAAAAACCTCTTTGAAATCAATCAACACTTTCCCGAAAACACATTACTGCACATGCTGAATTCAGCCTCGGTCATGGTGACAAGTATTAAATGAGAAACTAGAGGCACATACAGAATGTTGTTGCATGTGATTTAATGTTTGTTTGGAATGCTAGAGGCGCTTCATTGCATAATGGGAATGTCATCTGCACACCACTAACCTCGGCTATGGCTATGCTAACAAGGAGCAAGGAGGGGACAATCCCCAAGGAGAAACAGTTAATAAGATAAGTTCCAGACAGAACCAGAGGGCAGCATTTCTTCTCTAATGCTGAGGACTATGCAGCAACCCTATCTTCCTATAATCCCTATTAAGGGAGAACTGACTTTCCCCATTTTTGTTCTGACAAAGAGAAGGATGAGGTCTGAAAAACCATATTACACCAAGCAAAAAGAAGACACGAGAAGCTGAATTAAGATCAACAAATGGCCTACCTAAAGCATGGTTGTGGGGGGACAGAGACCCCAAATCATCCCTGCCTTTGCTGACCAAGATGCTGAATTACCCATGAAGAGAAAGGACAAACTGGAGAAGTACAATAACGGATAGATTTTTCTCTGCGTCAAAGCAGGTCAAATTTTGCAGCTGAACAATTTGCCAGAATGCAAACAGTGATAACTAGGTTGTTGTTGTTTTTTTAAATACATGGGCAGTTTGTCAGAAATTAATTACAGAAGGCAATGTTTTCTCTTATTGTCCATCTGGGAGGTCTAGATACACAAAGAGAAAACCCCTGAGCTTCAACATTTGCAAACAGCACTCGTATTGCAAAAAGATTTATAAGCATAATGTCAAAATGGAAACTTACTCTTTATAGCTCTACTTGTTTGTGCTACCATAACTCTATACTACATCAAGCTGCCTTTGCTCCACCCTGAAGGGCAGCAGAAATGAAGAGTTATAACACATTTTTCTGGTGTTGGCCACATCTTATATCACACTGATGTGACACGAAGACTTTGTGTCATCACTTCAGTGTTATGCTAGAAAAGTCCATTCCATACAATTGCACAAAACAGCTTCAGTTAAGGCATTTACACTATCAATGAATTTGTGCTTGTCTGCAACCAAGTCATGCTGAACAAATGAAGGCTTACTTTGGAGTGGAGAAGCTGAGAATTGCACGATCCCCCTTTTCTAAAACTAACAGACTGGAAACCAAGCACAAAAAATACGAAAGCCTACTGGTGCTCGGCAAACATACTGCTAAACATTGTAGATCTTGTTTCCTTATAAATGGATAAGCAAGGTTGTGTTACGCATCAGCTTCAGAAAATCTGCAGTGGCCTATGAAAGCATAACACTATATAAATGAAGAGCTAGTCCAGTTTTACATGAAAAAGACCACATTTTGATATGCAATTATTATACTGCTAGTAATATTGTACAGCCATTGGTATCAAACAGAGCCAACAAAAAGCTGCCATCTTCATAATTTTTCTCTATAGGAAGGGGATGCATTCATAGGCAGCATATCTGGTCCGCCAGGGACATATCAAACTAACATTGAAATAGTTTGGGGGCCTCTTGTCCTTCCTAAATTTGTGAAATGGTTATGAAATTAACTTCATTTCACAAAACAGGCATCGTTTCTGTAAGCCTAGCAAGGGGGAAGCCACTCTGATGCCCAAGGAGAGAACTACCAGTTACTTTAAAAAGTAATGGAGGTCAGAGGAAAGACCAGAGACAACGACCTTACTGAATAGCCTACACAAAATGTTGGCCAACTCTTTCCACGGGCTGCAGATTAAAGCTGAAGTGGAGTATCAAAAAGCTGTAATTACTGGAAGTACATAAGATGAAACTTAGAGAGGATGTGAAGTCAATGGAGAAAAACACAGCCATTATAATTAATAAAGCCAGACAAAAACCAAGGCCACTAACACAATGGTGAGAAGCAAATCTCAGGGGGGAGGGGGGTTTCTCAGTGTAAATCAACAACATTAGCATAGATGTCATCACCACAGCAGAGAGACCATTTCCTCACTTCACGGCAGCTGCTGGCTGATGCTAATGGTCCTGGTGACATGACTTGGCCTCCTGGGTTGCACAGAATTTAGCCACAATGTCAAAAGAAGTAGCATTTCTGTGGAGAAATGCTGTAGTGTTTAAAGAATGCACATGCATCAGTGGTGGGATTAAAAAAATATTACTACCGGTTCTGTGGGCGTGGCTTGGTGGGCGTGGCAGGGGAAGGATACTGTAAAATCTCCATTCCCACCCCACTCCAGGGGAAAGTTACTGCAAAATCCCCATTCCCTCCCCACCCCACTAACCTGCTTTCCAACTCCGTTCTCTTGTGCAGGGCAACAAAGAAGACCCAGCCGATCAGCTGGGACTCGGGAGGCAGAGAATAGATGGGGGTGGGGCCAGTCAGAGGTGGTATTTGCCTGTTCTCTGAACTGTTCAAAATTTCTGCTACCGGTTCTCCAGAACTGGTCAGAACCTGCCGAATACCACCTCTGATATGCATGTGAAGCAAAGCTGCAACAATCATTCTCAAGAAGCAGGATTATTGGGGGGGGATGGTTCACATGTTTTTTCTTTTCCAGATAGCATCACACTCCGATCACACTCCGATCGCCCTATACGCTCCCACAGACAGGACCTCCTAGGGGTACCGTCAGCCAGACGTTGTCGGCTGGCGGTGCCCAGGGGCAGGGCCTTCTCTGTGGGAGCACCCACCCTGTGGAATCAGCTCCCCTTGGCCCTTCGTTTGGCCCCTGATGTCCGCTCCTTCTGCCGGGACCTGAAGACCTGGCTATTTCAGCAGGCCGGTCTGGACTTAACCAAAGGGGGAGGGGGGTTCTTTCTTTTTTAAAGTAATTTTAATTGTTTTTAGTATTATTGGGCTTGTACTGTTTAATTATTTTTTAAGTAAATTATTGTATTGTGTTTTATACTGTGAGCCGCCCTGAGTCCTTAGGGAGAGAGGACGGCATACAAGTCTAATAAATAATAATAATAATAATTATTATTATTATTATTATTATTATTATTAATAGCACTTAGACTTATATACCACTTCACGGTGCTTTACAGCCTTCTCTAAGCGGTTTATAGAGTCAGCCTATTGCCCTTGACAATCTGGGTCCTCATTTTACCCACCTCAGAAGGATGGGAGGCTGAGTCAATCTTGAGCCGGTGAGGATCGAACTCCTGGCAGATGGCAGAGTTAGCCTGCAATACTGCATTCTAACCATTGCGCCACCATGGCTGTCAGCCTCCCAGTAGAATCCTAAGGTTTTGTGGGAAAGGATAAGTTCTCCAGAATCAAAATAGTACCCCACTTCTGTCTGCTTCCATCAGCTTGAAATCTTCATTGCCTTATGGGAAGGAAGGTTAAATTGGCTTTACCTTACAAATATTTGATCAAGAGTTAGTTTCCCCTGAGTAGTTTTGGATGGGCAATTGATGGCACTCAAGCCAGTTTTCTAGGGCTTTTCACACACACACACACACACACACACAGAGTGGGGGGGGAGAAGAATATATCACTGAAATTTCCCACTATTTGAGAAAATGAGAAAGAGCCTTGGTGGCTCAGGCTGTTAAATGCCTGCACTTAAGTTCCAGCTGCCTACAATTACTGTAGGCTGGAATCCCACCAGGCTCAAGGTTGACTCAGCCTTCCATCCTCTCGGGGTAGGTAAATTGAGGACCCAAGATTGTTGGGGGCAATTAGCTGACCTTGTAAAAATGCCGCTTAGTAATAAGCAGGCATATACAATGGAATGAAGGCTAGTGCTGAGCACACTGGGTTGTGCTCCGAAAAATTGTAAGCCGCCCTGAGTCTTCGGAGAAGGGCGGCATATAAATGTAATTTAAAAAAAAATGAGGCAAAACCAAATTTCATTTTATTTCGTTTTATATTTAAATCAAATTACATATAGTTATAAAATTGCACTCCAGTCATCTATTTAAATTCCCTTTCCCTCCTCTCACATGCCGCTTAGTAATAAGCAGGCATATACAATGGAATGAAGGCTATTGCTGAGCACACTGGGTTGCATCCCAAAGATTGTAAGCCGCCCTGAGTCTCCGGAGAAGGGCGGCATATAAATGTAATTTAAAAAGCTTGGTTAGAAAGCTTGGAGGCAAATGTGGGAGAGAAGAGGCAATGCTTGGCATAAGGGGGGGGGGCTAGAAGCCAGCCATAAGCTCTGCCTTTATGAAGAAGTAAGATGAGATCCATGGCCTGCCCTAACATTAGACAGAATGAGGCAATTTGCTTTAAGGAGCACAAGCCGAGAAGCTGTTCTGTTTGGGGATAAGTGAAGTTTCTAGGCTGTTTTCAAAGCAGTCCAGTGGCAATACATTTCAGGAATCAAAATGAGAAGTTAAACAAGCAGGGATGATTGCAGCAAAACTACTTCTGTTTGGATACAGCAGCACATGTTATATCAGCATAAACCTGAGCTGAATAATCTGTAGCCCTTATCTCCATCTGCTTAGCTGCCCAGAATTTTCCCTACTAGATGCCATTTTCCTTCCTGCCCAGCAACAGAACACAGTGTGTAAATTACAGAGAAGGGAGGTGTAATTCTTCTCACCGGGTTACTCAACAGCTCCATATTGTTTGGCAGTCTTGCCCTAGGAATTACTGCAGGATGAGGAAGGGGACCGAGCATTTCTACCAGTTCCTTCCTTCTGCACTACTCATCTAAGCTGTCGAAAACCACTAGCCAGCTGGGCAGGACTGACTGGAAGAGATACTTCACCTTCAACCATAACAATACAAGAGCACACAATAGATACAAACTCAAGGTTAACCGCACCAAACTTGATTGCAGAAAATACGACTTCAGCAACAGAGTGGTCAATGTCTGGAATACTCTACCTGACTCTGTGGTTTCTTCCCCAAACCCCAAAAACTTTAACCTTAGACTGTCTACTATTGTCCTCACCCCTTTCCTAAGAGGTCTGTAGGGGGCGTGCATAAGTGCACTAACGTGCCTACCATCCCTGTCCTATTGTTTCTTTTTATTTTTCTTATATGTATCCATTTCATGTATTCAGAACTATGTTTATACTTATACCTATTATCTTGTAAGAGATTGACAAATCAAATAAATCAAATTAAATTAAATGGATCGGGGGGAAACAAACAGCCATGTTGTTAAGCTCATTGCTACATCCCTGTTTGTGAGTGAACAGAGATATGAATATGTGAGTCACACAGATGTGCAAAAGCTGCATGTATGTACAAAAATGAAGGGAGAGAGGGGAAGTATGCCGTAGGAAAGAAATTAGACTTTCTTGTCCTTGTTTGGCTTTGTCCTCATTTACACTCCTGTAATTCTGCTCCCATAATTTTGCCTGGTAGTGATCAAAAGATTCTCTTTCCAAGACTGTAAAAAATATTCCAAGCCATCAGGGTTGTGTGTGCCTATAGCCCATGGATGAGGAATATAGACAACCATTCATATCCACAACAACAACTAAAAGGTACACTGTGTATTGCAGTAGCCTAAACACATACATAAGAGGTAGAGTTTGCATCACTAAGTTACAATGCACATTTCATCCTTTGCTCTTCTGTCTAGTTTGGTATCTATGGTGGGCAGCTGTGATCCTCTAAAGCGGGGGTGTCAAACTTGCGCCCCATGGGCCGGATGCATCAGGTGTTGGCCACGCCCACCCCAGTTTAGTGAAGGGGAAAAAAGTTGCAAAACATCACGTGCAACAACATGTTGGCGCGAGTTTGACACCCCTGCTCTAAAGTATTGCCGAACTACAAGCCCCAGCAACTTCACGCAGTATACCTCATGGGGAGAAATATTGGGAGCTGAAGTTCAGTAACATCTGGAGAGCCATATCTTCCTCACTCTTGCTATAGAGACACGGATGGAGCCAAGTGCTATGAATCTCATCCTTCATTACGTTTAATCATAGTAATAACTATAATGATAGTACAATTGGAAGCTACATTATGCACTCTCATTAAAGTACAATCTAAAATTACATTACCGTACTCTTACGCTACAAGCAGGAAAAGGGAGAACTGGGATACACCAACACTTGAGAATTAGTAACACTTATGCTACACAAACGCAAGAGACAGTAACCTAGACTATACGCAAATTGGATATGGTCTGATTTTCCATCATGCTCGGCAAATCCATCCAAATCAAGGTTACAGAAAGTCTTTAGTTTGGTTGCAGTCTGATATGCTGTCTTAATTTTAAGCCTACTCTGGTTAAAATAACTTTCAACGATTACTCCCACTCATGATGACCTGAATGGAAGGCAGTGTTTAGAAGAAGTCAATTTCCTTCCAGAGTCCAAGATTAGCTGAAATGCCATATCATAAATTTTGTGGGTTTAGAGAAATGTGCATGACTCATGCTTCCAATTCTTTTCTGAAAAAGGTTATTTGGGGGCCACGTAACAAGCAGCTGTGCCACAAAGGGACACAAACACAGGGTCAGAAGTTCCCTGGGAGCAGCTCTGAGAGCCATTGTCAAGACAAGGGAAAATCAACTGATTTGGTCTCTCGTCCAGCTGGATAAGGAAGAGAAATCTACTCGACTTTGGCCCGGAAATATTATTCACAGAAGCGTAATTTCAAATGACAGGTCAATAAATAGCAGCGTGCCTCTGCAGTTCTACATCTGTTCTTTGCTCCTTTTCTTATTTCCCAAAGAGGAAATTTTTCCAAGTGGCAGAGAGTGTCCATTTTTGCAACCCAGGAAGTGCTTTGTATTGGGGCAATGCTTGCTTTAAAGCAGTGATATAGCTCAAATGGAAAATATGCAGGGGTGGGATTCAAAATTTTTAACAACCGGTTCTGTGGGCATGGCTTATGTGGTGGGCGTGGCTTGGTGGTCATGTGACTGGGTGGACATGGCTTGGTGGTCATATTATTGGCTGGGTGTGGCCAACTCAATATCACTCACATCGAGGCACGCATCTCCTTCCTGGCCTCTCATGACTGTGGGGATGCTGCAAGAGTTGTAAATGTGAAAAATGGTCATAAGTCACTTTTTTCAGTGCCATTGTAACTTTGAATGGTCCTCCACACAAGCAAAGTACCAGCAAAGGAGGGGGAAAACTCCAGAGATTCCTGAGACAGGAAGTCTAGTCCTGCCAAGAATGTAATAAGGGTTAACGGAGAGGCAGTTTCTGTAAGCAACACCAGAATGTTTCCTTCCTGCCTTCCTTACAGGATTAGGCCAGTAATTTCTTCTAACAACCGGTTCTCCGAACTGCTTAGAATGTTAACAACCGGTTCTAGAGAATAGGTGAGAACTGGTAGAATCCCACCCCTGAAAATATGTAAGAGCTGAAAGACATACAATTTCCTGGAGAGAAAGCTGACTTCTTCTCCTGAACAGATTGGTTCAACAAATTGGTTCCCTTGCTGCATTCCTGTGCCATCCTCCTCCTGGTTTTCTTCTGTGTCCTACACAGCCCATGACTTGGGGGGAGGAGAACAGGATAGCTTGTCCCAGATTGCCAAACTCAAGGTAGGAATTCCTAGATCCAGGATCATGGGATGGAGCAATAGGGCCCGTTGAAGGAGCTTTGCTCATTCTTTCTGGAATACCAGAAAGGCAGATCTAATAGAGCCACCAGCAAAGCAAGCCATTTCCCCCTCTTCATCTCTTATACCAGAAGGGAGGAAAAATGATGCTGCATGCAAGCTGGGTAAGTCTGAGTAAGAAATGTATGAAAATGTAGATGCATTTAAAAAAGAAACACTGACCAATGAGCAAACTGGCTGAAACAGAGTTACAAGCATATACATGCAGAACTGCTATAGACTGAAACACTGTTCACCCCATCATTTTTTTCCCTCTGGCTCCAAAACATAACCAAGGAAGTTCCCTTTGATGTTTATGGTATCAGTCAGAATCCTCAATTTGTTTGATCCTTGATCTTCCCAATCCTGAAGTCTTACAAAAAGATTTTCATCCTTAGTTAGAGCTTCTCCCCACTCCTTGCATCTCATATAAGCGCCTTTTCAAATCCCAGCCCATCAGTCACAGCGATTTTGGTTATTTCTTCCTTTTCACTGGAATAGTTTGCAGCTTCAGACTTTAAAACCCTTCAAGCCACGAAACCGTTCACTTTCCCAAATATTTGTTAAAGGGAACTTATTCAATTGAGGTTTTTATTCTAAATTATGGGAAAAACATTCAGCAATGCACACATTACTAATCCTAGATCACTGAAATTTCTCATTTCCTTTCAGATCTGAAAGAGGTTTCTCTTTTTATATTTTAGTTCCAGGACACTGAGAATTCATTTTAATTTTTTTTTCCCCCTGTGGCATTTCAAACTTTTTTCTTATTGGTGCTGCTGTTTCATTACACCGTTCTCCCATCTTTCTGCTAATACTTCTGGATCTGAAAAAGCCCAGTGGGAGGAGTTGGCTCGTAATGTCTGTCAGAGAGAAGCATTTGTGCATTCCTAAGAGCAGGAATCTAACATGAACGAAAATGACTGAAGCAGTTTTTATGATTAGAGCAAAAAGGGTTTTTTAAAAGGAAATACATGAAAGGGATGGGGTTGGCCAAGTCTAGCACCTAGTTGACTGCATCCTATGAGGAAGAGAATCGGAGAACAAGCATTCCAAGTATGTGCCTAAGAACATGCTGGGATGGGAAACTTTTCCTTGTGGTCCATGATTCTCTTTGTTTCTCCTCCTTCTCCAGCAAAGTGGTAGGCAGTTCCACAGGTCAGCCAAGGAAAAGAAGAGAGATTTCTGACAATCCTTGCCAACTTCCCACAAACAACGTCAGTGGGGAAGCCAGTGGGAAGTTGGAGGTCATTTGCTCTGCCACTATTTTTGCCCGCCTATAATCACTTTGTTTTTCTGTTCAAGTAAAGAAATAACTCTGAAAGGATGAACCAATAAGGCCATTGTTAGATGGGTCTGCGGGAATAAGAGGCAGGATGCGGCAGGAGCAGGTAAAACTCTTTTTTATTGCTGTTTAAGTAAAAAGCCGCTCAGCCGTGGCAGGTGCCGGCTTTTGTAGTTGGCGCTGTCCAAAGATTCAGCCACTGATGGGACTTTATTTCTCCCGCCAGTGGCTGGGCCAATGAGTGGAATCTGCTAGCCAACTCTATGGCCGTATTTGGTAATACTTAACAGCCGTGTGTTGTCTTATATAGTTCCTATGGAACTTATGGAGACTGTCTTGTGACTTCACATACAGTATCACAAAGAACTTACACCAGTCTTGAAAGCCCGTGTTTTCCTTCCCTGGACTTTGTCAGTCTACAAGTATGCCATCCATTTCTTTCTGTTGGCTGAACTGGCTATATACCCTACTGCTATAACAGTATCTGTTCTGTTCTCACTCAAATGCTTTCTACATTACATCTATATTCAGATCCATTAATTTCCATCAAAAAGGGTGCATAACACATGCATGCCCACATACACTATATAAGCACACTTAATACTAATCTTCCATTTTTGAGTTTTGGTTCTTTTTGAACAATTTATATCCTTTCATTTCTGTTTTACAGCCCTAAATATTATCCCACCAAATCTCAGCGATATCCATCAAATCTTATTGAAGTGTTCGGTCAGAGGAGTTCAACCTATTTATTTCCCTTCTATGAATCGGTATACACAGACATAAAAGCTGCAGACCCCATACTTTCTTTTTTTCCCTGTTGAATTTATCTGAAAATTGCTCCTGACACACTTACTTCTATATTTTTTCTGTTATGATCATTATGCTAACAATTTCCTTTAATGTAGTGCATAATTTCCCTCAATGCATTTTGAATGGGACAATATATTACAAAACTATGGGAATTGCAAGCGCTGAAGTGCAATCTTGTTCCAGTTTGTATACAGATCCAAGTAAATGCAACTAGTTAAGTTCTCATTAAAACAAGGTTCAGGTTTCCAATCCCTCATGGGAACAATTCTAAAATTATAGAACGAACTGAACCATTTTACTTTCTGGTTGCAATCACATTCATTAAAGCTTCCCTAGCAAGTAGCAGTGTCTGTCTGACCTCAGCTTAAAAACTAAGCAGGGTTGGATATGGTTAGTGCCGAAATGGAAGATTACCAGGCCTTAGGCTAGACCCAGAGTTGATAATTATCCCAAGAGAAAGCAAGTGGCAAACCACTTCTGTATTATTGCTAGCAAACATGGGCACAAACATGAACTCCCAAGGACTCCTGCTCAAAATGAGGAGACCTTATGCTATAGAAATTAACATATAGACATTTACTGACATAAATGCTTGGCAAATAGGATTTTTTATGGAATTGTATGAACAAAATGGATCTTTCTGCCTTCTTCTGTAGATATGGTCCATTCTATCTCCTGATTCTGCAACATACTAAAATCAGGGCCTTGTCCCCACCTGAAGAGTGGTCTTGACAATCAGAAACTGTCTCTAAGCCCTTGCTCCCATAACACTGCCTTCATCATATTCTCAGCCCTTGAGGGAGACAGGCTTAGTACTTTACCTGCACTAATACAAAATTAGCATCCTCCACCTTACTCCAATGCTATTCTGGCCAGTCTTGTAATCTATAAAATCTGTTATGGTTTGCTACTCTTTCCCTTAGAGCCCCTGACATATGGCGGGTGGCAGAAGTGTAGTAAAAAAAATAAATAGATCAAATAAAATGGAAGTTGAGTCAAACTTAGTTCCTCTCTTCAGCTAATTACTATCATGGTCAAATTGATGCTTGCTCCTTGCCGCCCCCCCAAAAGCCTTCCTACAATCCCATCTAAACCAAAGAATAGATGCCTCCTCAACAGGCCACTGTAGAGTCCAAGACAGCTTAACAAAAAAAATTGCAATTTAGAGAAACCCGAATCTTCTTGACGATCTTGACATGCCAACTCCTTTAACAAGAGCCTTGGTGGTGCAGGCTGTTAAACACCTAGCACTTAGCTCCAGCTGCCTGCAATTAGTGCAGGCTCGAATCCTACCAGGCTCAAGGTTGACTCAGCCTTCCATCCTCCCGGGGTAGGTAAATTGAGGACTCAAGATTGTTGGGGGCAATAAGCTGACTTTGTAAAAATGCCGCTTAGTAATAAGCAGGCATATACAATGGAATGAAGGCTATTGCTGAGCACATTGGGTTGTGCTCCAAAAAGATTGTAAGCCACCCTGAGTCTCTGGAGAAGGGCGGGATATAAATGTGAATAAAAGAAAAGAAAAGAAAGAAACAAGGGGCTTCCCCAGTTCTGCTGCCATCCTAAATGGTCCATCTTGCCTAACAGCAGAAGTCATCTCAGGTACACTGACAGGGACCTGCCTAACTTCCCCAAACTTTCTCTCCCTCCCTCCCTCCCTCCCTCTTCTTTTCCCCTTTTCTTCTTTTTTCCTCTCTTTTTCCTTTTGCATTTTATTTTCTCTATTTTTCTTTTCCGAGTTTAGCTTGTATTTTTATTAATTTTTTAAAATATTAATAAAGAGGAACAGAAATGAAAACAAGTGTAAAAAAATAATCAAACCCTTAAAATGGTTTTTAGAACAAGAGTTTAAATCCTGTTCCTTTATTTTCCCTAACCCCCAAAATTCCTTCTTCATTGTAATAAAAAAAAAAACAGACTCCTTGCAACAAGATATTTTAATCTGTCCTGGAAGTGAGTGGGAGATTGGGAGGTTGCTGCTATTTTCAGCAAAAATAAAGATTTAATGCCTGATATGCTTGTGTCAGCTGTTGATTGTTTTTTTATCTAGAAAAAATAATGTCTAGAAAATATATTTTCCCCCATATCTTCTCCGTTTTGAATTAATTTTACTTCTCCCCTCTGATCAGGAACAATTTCCACCTCAGTCATTTCTCTCCCACCCTTTACTTTTTCTATTAGCACTTTATTTGTTGAATTCCTTACAGATGCACTACCTCCCTCTCTCTCTTTATGATATGACCTTCAACATGGCAGAGCAGAGAGGCCTCTATTATTGTACTTGGGGAAGAAAAAAAGCAAGGTGCATCTCTCCTTATGTTCAGTTTCCATGTATTTAACACTTTTAATCTCCCCTCCCTATGACCCCCAAAAGAGCAATGCTTGTCCAGCAGATGCTCTGCTTCAGTTCTTCCCTTTGCAAGACCTTGCTGGTTGCGCAATCGTGGCAGCCTCTATCGCTCTCTGCTTGGAGACTATTTCTAAACTTGTTGGATTCCCTGTTTCTTTATTTCACATTATTTTAAACTTGGAAGAGGCCCAAAGGAGGTGTGGGGGGAGAGACAGACACACCAGAAACAGTGTCAGGAGGAGATTCTCCCCGTTCTTGCTGCACTATCCAGAGGCTGCCAGATGTTCTCTCGGCTGGATGGTGATTTGTTGAAAGAAGGAAGCCCTACAGTGATAGGAGAATACAAATTGCCTTGCACCAGTCTGTGATACATTTGCTGGCTTAAGACAAAGCTGTTCAGCAGTCAGTAAGAGCAGACACAACTGAGGCAGACAGAGGCTGGCAAGACAGAGCAATAGCAATAGCACTTAGACTTATATATCGCTTCACGGTGCTTTTACAGCCCTCTCTAAGCAGTTTACAGTGTCAGCCTATTGCCCCCAGGAATCTGGGTCCTCATTTTACCAACCTCAGAAGGATGGAAGACTGAGTCAACTTTGAGCCAGTGAGAATTGAACTGCTGGCAGTCGGCAGAATTAGCCTGCCCTACTGCATGTTACCATGGCTAATTTTATGCCAGCATTGTTCTAGGTCAGAATTCTGCGAATTGAAGTCCACACACCTTAAAGTTGATGTGGTTGAAAAAAAAAACTGTTTTTTTGTCAACTCAAGGAATGGCGAAGGGCACTTTAACTCCTGAGGGGGTAAAATCTTTGTGTTTTATGGTTATCCAAGTTCTTTTTTTTTTGTCATTCCTCCTCGCTAAATCTGTCTCCACGAATTGGAGGGATTACATGACAAGGCTGAAAGTTAAGTGGGTGAGCATCGCATTGGACATGGGCCTAATTGAAACAGTGTCCCTCCAACCTCAATGTATGCCTTGCACACGGAAGATGATTTGCTCAAAGCACTGGCTGCAAATGGGGTGAGGCAGGATAAAAACAGCACTTAAAAGCCCCAAGGGCCCTACGGTGGGTTTCCTTGAAAGCAAAGCCACCAGGAGCATGGCCTACTACGACGTTTCCTTTTTCACTCTGCAAAATGTTCAGTGTGTGTGTGCTGGATGCATAAAGTGTGGTGCGTCATTGCTGATAAACCCAGAGCTAACCAGCAGAACTGCCTGGGTGGCCACTTGGTAGAAAGCAAGTAGCTCAGAGGACCAGTGATAATGTCAAAATGTCACCCTCAAAAACTTCCAGCAGTCACAGATGGTACATGAGGGAATTCAATGTGAAACCAATTTCTTAGGAGGAAACCCTTCATGCTGATCAGCTCTCAGAGTTTTTAAAGCAGCAGATACAATCCTGGGAATACAGGTAGTCCTCAACTTACAACCACATTTAAAATGTATGTTGTTAAATGGGATGTTTGTTAAATGAGTTTTGCTCCGTTTTATGACCTCTCTTGTCACAGTTCTTCAGTGAATCATTTCAATTCTTAAATTAGTAATATGGTTCTTAAGGGAATCTGGCTTCCCCATTGAGTTTGCTTGTCAGAAGGATCACAAAAGTGGATCACATGACAGCAATAGCCAATAGCACTTAGACTTATATACCGCTTCACGGTGCTTTTACAGCTCTCTCTAAGCGGTTTACAGAATCAGCATATTGCCCCCAACAATCTGGATCCTCATTTTGCCCACCTCGGAAGGATGGAAGGCTGAGTCAACCTTGAGCCTGGTGAGATTCGAACTGCCAAATTTCAGGCAGCCGGCAGTCAGCAGAAGTAGCCTGCAGTACTGCATTCCAACCACTGCGCCACCACAGCTCTTATGATCCCTGGACACTGCAGCAATTTTATATGTGAAGCAGCTGCTAAGCATCTGAATTTTGATTGCATGAGCATGAGGATTCTGCAATGGCCGTAAGTGTGAAAAACAGTCATCAGTCAATTTTTTCAGTGCCATTGTAACTTTGAACGGTCACTAAAGGAACTGTTGTAAGTCAAGGACTACCTGTAACCAGGACCCAGATAATCATATGAGGTCAGAAGTATTTGACTTTTTTTCCTCCAGCGCTGAAGTTCTATATCTCCCTCTTCCTGTTAGAGAGTGCAACAGATAGCAATCCATACACATATCTGCATTATAGTTCCGAGTAACTCTACCGATCAAGAATAATAGTGAGGTATGCTCAGGGTTATAAATCAACATCAGTTGGAGAATTATAGTTATTGCTCTTACCCTACACACCATTAAACTAGGATTCTCTCGTGTTAAATAGGGCCCAGGCTCAAAAATACTGGGTAATATTAGGACTATTAGGCTGTCCTGTATCACACATATATATGTAAAACATATATTTATATGTAAAACACATATAAAGGGACAGGACCAGGTTTTTAAAAAACAAATACAGTAGAGACTTAACTTGATCCTTATCCTTTCCATTTTCATGAACCAACCTGTTTGTTAGACTTATACCCTAACTCTCAAGGCAGCCTACAATGCACAACCGCAATGTGTATGCAATCATATTAAAAGCAGCTGCGTCCTCTTCGCCGATGACGTAAAATTATTTAACACCACTGACAATGTTGCTGTCCTACAAAGCGACCTTGACTATGTGTCAGAATGGTCATGCAATTGGCAACTCCAAATTTCAACTAATAAATGGTCTGTCCTACATATTGGCAGTAAAAAATCAGAACCAAATACAAGTTGGGGAGAAGCGATCTTGTAGATGACTCTCACTCTGTCAAGGACCTAGGAGCACTCATTTCAAATGATCTAAGCCCCAGAGCTCACTGTAACAGCATTGCCAAAAAGGCATTAAGAGTTGTTAACCTTATTTTGCGAAGCTTCTTCTCTGGTAACATTGACTTCCTAACTAGGGCATACAAAACCTTTGCTAGACCAATACTTGAATACAGCTTGTCTGCCTGGATCCCACACTGTACATCAGACATTAACATGATTGAGCGGGTTCAGAGGTATTTCTCGAGAAGAGTACTCCGCTCCTCTACTCACAATAGAATTCCCTATGCCTCCAGGCTTGAAATTTTGGGTTTGGACAATCTGGAACTGTGCCACCTGTGGTTTGCTCTAAGTATAGTTCACAAAATTGTCTGCTACAATGTCTTGCCTGTCAATGACTTCTTCAGCCTCAATCACAATAATACATGGGCAAACAATAGATACAAACTCAAGGTAAACTGCTCCAAACTTGATTGCAGATAATACGACTTCAGCAACAGAGTGGTCAATGCCTGGTATGCCCTACCCGATTCTGTTGTTACACCCTCAACCCCTCACAGCTTCAACCTCAAACTGTTTACCATGGACCTCACCCCATTCCTAAGAGGTCCTTAAAGGGAGTGTGCATAAGTGCACCAGCACTTCATACCTAAGGCAGGACTTGAAATCATAGTCTCTTGGTTTCTAGCCTGGTGCTTTTAATTACTACATCAAACTATGATGTAGTAATTAAAAACTACAAACTACATCAGCACCAAAGGAGCCCCTTCTTGTTTTAGGGCCAGTATCTTTAAAAAAAAAGTCTTGTTGGGACATTCAGACTCCAGGCCCCATCTTCCTTGATTGTATTATAGAAAGTTAGCACCCACCCCACTCCTAGAAGAATGAAATATTCTAGGAAATATTAAAAAGGCAGAATATCAGGGGTGGGATTCAATTTTTTTTAATTCTGTGGGTGTTGCTTGGTGGGCATGGCTTGGTGGTCATGTGACTGGGTGAGGAATCAAAATAACCCAGATGTCTCCTTCTGGAGACAGTGGGTTAGACTAGATGACCTCTGAGGTCCCTTCCAGCCCTGGATTGCTGTGCTGTTTCAAAGCATCCTCTGAAGCTGTGTCTTTTGTCAGGGTTTGTGGTCCTTCCTTCCTCTCCTTTTTCCGTCCCTATCCATCCCTCCATCCATCCATATCTCATTCACTTTCCTTTCCCTTCCCTCCTTCTCCCTTCCCTCCCTCCCTCCCTCTTCCTTCCTTCCTTCCTTCCTTCCTTCCTTCCTTCCTTCCTTCCTTCCTTCCTCCCTTCCCTTCCCACCCTCTTTCTTTCTTCCTTTCTTCCTCTTTCTTCCTTCCTTTCTCCCTTGAAGGCTCCCTGGAGCAGAGGTGGTATTCAACCGGTTCTCACCTATTCAGGCGAACCGGTAGCAGTTATTTGGCATGGGTCGCTGAACCAGTGGCAACCCCTGGCTGGCCACGCCCCCGAACTGGGTTGCCCGGTCGCTCACTTGCCTGATTGCTCTCCTAGTTTTCCGTTCCCCATGTCCTCTTTCTCCCCGGGGGAAATGAAGAAAGGCATGGACGCTGCAAGTATCGCTTTCCCCTTGTGAGTTAAAAGTGACTGGAATGAGAGGGAGTGCAGGCTGACAGAGGGGGTGGGGTGAATCCAGCCTTGGAGCACTTTTGCAACGTAAAAGAAATGCATTTTGAAGCAGGTCCTTTAAAAACTTCTCCAAGGATTCCACATGGATGCTGCAAATATCGCTTTCCCCTTGTGAGTTAAAATGCTCGGAGTGAGAAGGAGTCTGACAGAGGGGGTGGGGGAATCCACTCCAGCCTTGGAGAAATTTAAAGGAGCTGCTTCAAAATGCATGTCTGTTAAGCTACGAAAGTGCTGTGTGTGTGTGTGTGTGTGTGTGTGTGTGTGAGAGAGAGAGAGAGAGAGAGAGAGAGAGAGAGAAAGAGGAAATGAGAGAAAGAAAAAATAGGAGAGAGAGAGAAAACTCTGTGCTATTATTTTTAAATGTTCCATTATTTATCATGTGTTAATATTTTACACTGTCCCTACACCTAGAGTGATCTTTCTACCTTTCTTTTGCCCAGGACTACTACATATTTTTCAGGGTTTACATGCATTCAATGTCAATAGTCCAGAGCATAAAATACACATGTGTTTAACAAGAATTGAAAGGGACTTTGGAGGTCTTCTAGTCCAACCCCCAGTTCAGGCAAGAAAAATGAGGATGCCAAACTCTGAGTAGAGATCCTGGGAAAGGTGTCAGAATAACAGAATAACACTTAGAAGGGACCTTGGGGTGAACCCTATATCATTTCAGAGAAATGTCTATCCAGTGTTTTCTTTAAAAATTCCAGTGATTGAGCACCCAGAACTTCTGGAAACAAGCAATTCTACTGGTCAATTGTACTCACTGTCAGGAAGTTTCTCCTTGGTTTTAGGTTGCTTCTCTCTGTTCAGTTTCTATCCATTGCTTCTTGCTTGCCTTCTGCTTCTTTGGAAAATACATTGTCCCTCTTTCTTTGTGACAGCCCCTTAAAAGCCTGTTGCCTATCACACTCTTGGGTAAAGCATGTGAGCCATCTCCTCCTTTCAGTGGTCCATGAAATGCAGATAATAAAGTCAAAAAAGGTGAACAACATTTTTACAAAACTATAGATAAGTTGAGGCTAGGTGACAAGGAATGGCTGGGAGGGGAGGGGCCAGGTGAGGCACCCCTTGAAATGAGTGACATTGAGTTGGCCACACCCACCCAGTCACATGACCACCAAGCCATGCCCACCAAATAAGCCATGCCCACAGAACCGGTAGTAAAAAAATTTGAATCCCACCACGGCCCTGGAGCCCCTTGGCAGTCAAAATGGGGAGTGGGGGCCAGCTGTTCATCAGAACTAGCAGTTCACCAAACTGGATGTAAAATTAACATCTGGTTCGCTCAAACTGGCCTGAACTGGCTGAATCCCACCCCTGATTATACCTCCTTGGGTGAGAAAAGGAGACGCTCTTGGAAAGCAGCCCGCACCTTTGTTAATAGCCCCAGAAAGGCTGCGCCAGCTTATCTACAAAACAAAAGACCTTCACCATAATAGGATTAGCCCTCTACCCCTCTCACCACATGGCACTGGGAAGATTGCATCACCCAGCAAGGTTCAACCAAGCCTGGGACTCAAGATAACCTACAAAGTTACCCCTACATGGCCCCATGGGAGTCTGACAACCAACCAGAATACATTTATTTCACAGAAACAGGAAACAAGTTCAAAGCCCAAGAGAGGGTATAAACCTCTCTTCCTCTCTCACCCATGTGCTCAATTGCCCAGGACCTCAAACCATGTGGTCCTGTCCACCATTAAACAATCTTCCTAACAGCTTCCATCTTTTCAGTGTCTTTCTCCCCACTTGGAACTGAACTCAGATGGACAATTCTTCCAACAGTACTTTATTTTATGTATTAAACAAAAGTTACGTAGCCACCCAACTCACACACAGGTGACTCGAGGAAGCTTACAGCATAAAAACATTTCCCACACTGCCATCGTAAGCAAATCCTTTTAATTGATCTCACGGAAGCCCAGGCCTATTCTAAGGCTTTCCTTCCATTTTAAAGGTTAGCTGACAAAAGCAGGCTTTATGAGTACCCTGGGACCTATCTGGAGAATACCCTGGAGGGAGAGGAATGGAAATCATTGCTCATGCTGATCAAGGTTTCAGCATGCATTCGGTCTCTCTTTTCTGGAGACGCTGCTTCTTTGTTCCTCTTTAAGAGCAATTAGCAGTATTTATTTTCATTTTAAAGTGCCCCCAAATTAATAAAGAAGGGCATAACATTCAACCACTGTGGAGTTTCATTGCATTTAATTTCATTTGCTTCTCTGTTCTTGTGCTTTACAATTAGGCTGCAGATTTGCTAATAGAATTAATTTACCAGTTTCTTCTTTGTTGATGTAGTGTAATGGCTAAGAGATTGACCTATGTCCCCAATGGGAATTTTATCTCAACCCTTAATTCCCTTGCTATTTTAGGCATCTCTCTCTCTCTTTCTCCTCTCCCTCCCTCTGTCCGTCCCTCCCTCCCTCCCTCAGCTCTTTCCTTGAATGGGGATAATAACAGACTCCTCTTACACAATTGTTGCAAAGCAAGGATAAGGCACTTGCTGGCCATCCAGATGTTAATAGCCTTCAACTTCCAGACTGAAGGTGTTATATATGCAGAGTTTGAAATGATTGGTTATTGAAGTAAAGTGTTTGAAAATCATTGGTTGTAAAAGTGCGGGAAAACCCTGCACTCTGATTGGCTGGCAGCCGCAGCAGCCAGCTATAAATAGCTGCCGCGGCTGAGCCAATCAGGTCCATTCTGAGCTGAAAGTCACAATAAATAAGAGCTGAAGCACTCCGTGTCTTGTCTTGCGAACTTAACACTGGCGACGAAGGTGGGATCTTCCCAAGGAGAAGACAACGCGGAACAGACAAGAGCGAGATGGCTGCACTGAACACCCCCCCCAGCACCGTTCGACCTGAAGAACGAAGACTGGGAGTCATATGCAGATCGTTTTCAGATGTTTTTAGAAGGAAACGACTTGGCTTCGATTTCTGAGCAGCGGAAGAGAGCGGTTTTTCTAACGCACTGCAGTCCAGCAGTATTCAAGATGGCCAAGGCATTGGCAGCTCCAGCAGACGTGAAGGTAATGGCATGGGCTGACCTGGAGAGACTCTTGAGGGCACACTACACGCCCCAAGTATCGTGCCTCATTAGAAGACATGAGTTTTACCGCCGCGATCAGGGTGATGACGAAAGCATCAGTGACTTCGTGGCAAGTCTAAGGAATATTGGGGGTGCCTGCGAATTCAGTGTGATAGAGGAGGCCATGCGCGATCGTTTTGTATTAGGCCTGAAAGACAAAGTTTTACAGAGCAAATTACTCATGAAACCAAAAATTATGCTGAAGGAAGCCATCAATGAAGCAATCTCAGCAGAAGCTACAAAGAATTCAGCTGCCACAATGAGGAAGATGAGCAAAACATCGTCCCATTCTGAGGGTGAAAAGACCACAACTATACATTTTGATGAGCTTGAATCTGGGTCAGAATACAGCGGAGAGGAAGAAGAGATTAACAGACTCAGAATGGAGCAGAAACGGAACAACTTGGGAAAAAAGAGGCGAGAGTTCCATTGCATAGGTTGTGGGGGAAACCACCCCCACACTGAATGCAAGTTCTTGGACGCCATTTGTCTCCGCTGCGAAAAAAGAGGGCACATTGCAAGAGTCTGCAAATCATCTAGAACTCCACCACACAGAAGGAAGTTTGCTTCAAACAACAAAGAAAGAGAAGTCAAACCAAACAACGCCAGCGAGAAAATGGGGCGCAGCACAGAAGCAAGCGGGAAAAACGAAACTCATCAAACTGTAACTATTGGTCATTCCTCTTCATTGAACAATAGGAAGGTGCATGTCAAGGTACTTATCGAGGGAAGACCTTGTCAAATGGAGGTGGACTCAGGTTCATACCTAACTATGGTGTCATGGGACACCATCCAGAGACTAATACCTAATATACAAAAGACTCACTTCAAAAAGCAAGCGCTAACACTCAAAGACTACCAAGGGAACAAGATTCCAGTAGTTGGAATGAGGAAATTCAACGTGAAATTCAAAAACTACACCAAATGCCTACCACTGACCATTGTGGACAAAGATCACCCAAGTTTGCTGGGACTGGAGTGGTTCAACCCACTGGGGATCGAAGTGACTGGCATCAACCACATGAGCTACACTGAATGGGAGGAGTTGTTGAAGTCTGAATTTCCAGAGGTCTTCAGCGACGGATTAGGCAAGTACTTGGGGACCCCTATCACTTTTAATCTAGATCCCAAGGTGCAGCCAATCCGTTTAAAACCCAGGCGAGTACCTTTTGTTTTGAAAGAAAAAATCGATGAACAATTGGATAAACTGATAGCCCAAGGGGTATTGGAGACCACAGATCACTCCAGGTGGGAGACACCCATAGTCACACCAGTCAAGGCTGACGATACAGTGAGAATCTGCAGGGATTACAAGGGGACATTGAACCATGCGCTTCAACAGAGTGCATATCCGGTCCCAGTGGTTCACCATTTATTGCACTCTCTGGGTGGGGGCACTGTTTTTGCCAAGCTGGACCTTGCCCAAGCATACCAGCAGTTAACAGTAGACGAGACAACTGCAGAAGCAAACTATTGTAACCCATCGGGTGCATTCAAATGCAAGAGGTTACAATTTGGAGTAAGTGTGGCACCAGGCATATTTCAAAGCCTCATGGAAAGGATGCTACAAGGTTTACCTGGGGTGGTGCCTTATTTTGATGACGCTTTTAATCTCTGCTGAAAATGACACTCAGTTACATGAGAAACTTAGAGAAGTTCTCACCAGGTTTTAAAAAGCAGGGTTAAAAGTCAAAAAAGAAAAATGTACACTTAGGACTGACAAAGTAGAATTTTTGGGCTATATGATTGATAAACATGGCATCCACCCCACAGAAGCCAAAGTCCAGGCAATCAAAGAAGTCCCCAGACCAAAATGCAAAACTGACTTGCAGGCATTCCTGGGACTTATTAATTTCTACCATATGTTTCTACCTCAGAAAGCAACCACTGCAGAACCCTTACATAGATTATTGGATAAAAAATCTGCGTGGGTCTGGGGCAGAAAAGAAGAGACAGCATTTAACAATATCAAGAGACAAATCACTTCTGAGTGTGTATTGATACAGTTTTCTGAGAATTTACCTGTAGTGTTAACTTGTGATGCATCCCCTTTGGAGTGGGGGTGTTGAGCCACATGCTTCCCAGTGGCAGGGAAGCTCCTATTGCCTTTTACTCGACACTGACTAAAGCAGAGAGGAACTACAGTCAGCTGGACAAAGAAGCATTGGCAATCGTTGCAGCAGTCAAGAAGTTCCACGAATACGTGTATGGAAGAAGATTCACCATTGTCACTGATCACAAACCATTTCTGGGCATTGTGGCCGGCGATAGACCAACGCCAATCATTCTGTTGCCCAGAATGATGAGATGGACTGAATTCCTTGCTGCTTATTCATATAAACTTGTCCATAAACCCGGAAAAAACATTGGGCACTCAGACGCTTTGAGTCGCTGCCCACTTCCTTTGCGCACTGAGGACCCTGCTCCTGAAACTTACACTTTTTTTCTAGAGACTATTGCCAAGCTTCCAGTCCATGCTGCAGAAATCGCAAGAGAAACAGCCAAAGACAGTTTATTGGCTCCTATTGTGGGTTGGACTAAAAAAGGTTGTCCACTACAGGATCTACCTCAGGTCTCCCAACCTTTCAATGTTAACCGCTCCAATGTTAACCGCTCCAAACTTGATTGCAGAAAGTACGACTTCAGCAACAGAGTGGTCAATGCCTGGAATGCACTACCTGACTCTGTAGTTACATCCTCAAACCCCCACTCCTTTAACCTCAAACTATCCAAACTATCCCCATTCCTAAGAGGCCTGTAAGGGGTGTGCATAAGTGCACCATCGTGCCTACCGTCCCTGTCCTATTGTCCCCATTTAATCCTACCTATTTTCTGTATTCTTACTCATGTTTATACTTATATCTATTATTTTGTAAGCAATTGACAAATCGAATAAGCAAATAGAATAAAATAAAATAAATATACACAACATTTGTGGAGCCTTGAAATTCTTCTCTAATTCTAGCCTCCTGACTACCTCTTCTTGACTATTTCCACCCATATTAAGTTTTGAAATTTTATCAGGACTATCATGGGTTTCCTTATCTTGTGTTTAACAAAATCCATGGCTCTTTGGACTCACCTAGCATTGGTTGAATTTGCTTGAGTATTCAAAGATAATCAGCTAATCTGAATGGCTCAAATGGCTATGCATGTTCTACTTTCAGAGGAACATCTTCTATTTCAGGACTAACCAAAATCTACCATGAAGAACTACTAAAAAGAAGAGAAACAGAAAAGTTACTTCTCAGTTGGTAGCACCTGAATTGCAAACTAAATACAGCTAGTCCTGGACTTAGAACTATGTGTTTAGCAACCATTTGGTCACTGAAAAGGTTGACTTTTGATCAGACCTCGCACTTACAACCATCAACATCCCCGTCACTTTAGGAACTTGGCAACCAGCATGTATTTACAATGGTTGTAGTATCCTGGGATTATAAGATCGCCACCTGATCCCAGCCGATTTTCGACAAGCAAAGTCAATGGGGAAGACAGGTTTTCTTAATGACCTCATATTTCACTTAACAACTTCAGTGATTTGCTTAACAACCAAAAAGTTCATAAAATCAGGTGCAACTCGCTCAGCAACTGCCTTGCTTAGCAACAGAAATTCTGGTCCCTGAATTTGTGGTTGTAAGTAAAGGAGTACTTGCAAGCCAATAAATCTGCAGGTCAATATTTTTCTCTTATAGGGTGATATACTATATTTCTATTTAATGTATATCAAATTAAGGATCATTTCTAAATCTGCACCTGCATGCATAATTTTTAGTACATGTAACCTTTATTAAGATTTTTGTCATCTCATGAATGAAGACGAATATACGTGGCCCCAGGGGTGGGATTCAGCCGATTCGGGCCAGTTTGAGCAAACCGGATGTTAAATTTACATCTGGTTCACTGAACCTGTAGTTGAACTGACTGGCTTGCCCGCCCACCCAACCCCACCCCTCCGAGGAGTCCCCACAAGGCCTGTCTGGCTCCCAGGTAAGTGTAGGGAGGCCTCCTAAGAGCAAAAACGGGGCATGGGGCATGGGGTACAGGATGTGGCACCGCCCCCCCATGCCCCGTTTTGGCTGCCAGGAGGCTCCAGGGAGGCTTTCTAATCCAAAATGGAGCATGGGGGTCTGGTGACATCCCCCACTCCCCATTTTGGCTGCCAAGAGGCTCCAGAGAGCCTTGAAGGGAGAGAGAAAGGAAGGAAGGAAGAGGAAGGGAGGGAGGGAAGGGAGAAGGAGGGAAGGGAAGGGAAAGTGAATGAGATATGGATGGATGGAGGGATGGATAGAGGGAGGGATGGAGGGAAGGAAGGAAAAAGGATGCCCTGCCCCTCCCAGGAGTCTCCACACAGCCTATTTTGGATGCAGATAAGTGCAGGGTCTGCCTGGAGGCTCTGGGAGGGTGAAAAATGGCCTTCCCGGAAGTTCTGGAAGTCCAGAAACGGGCCTGTTTCTGGCTTCTGGAGGGCCTCCAGAGCCTGGGGGAGGCCATTTTCGCCCTCCCAGAGGCCCAAGGGAAGCCTCCGGACTCTGGGGAAAGCGAAGTACTGCCCTCCCGGAAGTTCCAGTAGGCCATGCCCACTATGGCCATGCCCACCCAGCAACCAGGCAGAGAACCGATTGTTGGGATTTTTGAACCCCACCCCTGCGTGTCCCAGGATAATGTTGCAGGATCCAATCTGGGTCGATCACTGGGAGCAGAGGTTTCACCTTACGAGCTTTTGGACTCGTGCTGGAGCCCATATTCAGGGAACTTCTCTCTAGCAGTGTGTGCACTGTTCTGTGTGTGGTATTTCTAGTGGCTGTTGTGTGTGGCTTTTTAGATGCTGATTGTGGTATGTTGGTGGCTGGCTTTTAAGTTTTTCCATAATACAGCAAATGGCCATCCAGTAGAAATACCTTTAGCTAAAAAGGACAAAAAAATCATAAACCTCTCCCAGAAGATTCAGGGTCTTGCGACAACGTGCTCTGCAACTCCAGGAGAGGTTTATGATTTTAAACCTCTCCCAGAAGATTCAGGGTCTTGAGACAACGTGCTCTGCAACTCCAGGAGAGCTGCTAACTTGTGTCTGCTAAATCCATTCAGCCTGCTGCAGAATGCTAATTGATCAGCTACTTCAAGTATTAAATTAAAAGTTTTTAAAAAGTGTGCCATTAAATTGAGGTGGGCCTTCAAGGCAGTTCTTTCCAAAGCAATTTAAGTAGATATTCCAAGCAAGAAATCCATTGTTCTCAGTGAAATAACTAATTTCAAAGCCATCCAAGCATTTAAGTGAAGAGGCTTAACAAAACATTGTTTTTAAATGAATCTAAATGAAACAGAGACAAATACAAAGACTCAAGGACTTCATAACTGATATATTTTTAGCCCGTCCTTACATCATTGTGGACAATAGAGAGGGATCATCTTCCTTCTCCTGCCTCCACCTCTTTTGTATCCTTACAGAATTCTATGGAGTGCAATTGATGGGTTATGAGTTTACATCAGGCACTTAATTAACTTTGTGGTTTTGAAGATGATTTTGTCTATTTCTGATCCAACTCTTACAAGCTGCACTCCTGTCGTGACTGGACTCAGTTATTCGGTTACAGTGGAGATGAGTGCACCATGGGAACACCTGTAAGACCGCACTGGGGATAGATCAGGAGTGTGGAACAATGGCCCTTTTATGACTTGTGGACTTCAACTCCCAGAATCAACTCCTGAGCAATGCTGGCTCAGGAATTCTGGGAGTTGAAATCTACAAGTCATAAAGGGGCCATTGTTCCCCACTTCTGGGATAGATCTTCATGGAGAAAATCTAACTACATGGTCTCTGGAACAGAGTTTCTCAACCTTGGCAACTTTAAGCTGTATGGACTTAAGCTGGCTGGGGAATCTAGGAGTTGAAATCCAAACATCTTAAAATTGTCAAGGTTGAGAAACAGTGCTCTAGAAATTGAAAATAACTTGATGGCATATAATCAACCAATCATGACAACTGTTTAGCCATCATTATCCAGAATGGGCAATGTTTGCTGCCATGGCTGGTTGATTATATGTCATCAAGTTGTTTTCAGTTTCTAGAGCAGCGTTTCTCAACTATTCTAGAATCCAGAACTTCTGGGAAATACTGTGCTGGGGAAGGATGCTCTGATATCACTAGAAACCAGGGTGGGCTTCAAAATTTTTAGCAACCGGTTCTCTGCCTTGTTGCTGGGTGAGCATGGCCATGGTGGGCGTAGCTTAGTTGGCCTCCTGCACCACAGCGGGGGTGGGGAGTTTTTACACTCTTTGAGCCTCCAGGAGGGCAAAAATGACCTCCCTGGGCTCCAGAGGCCCTCCGGAGGCTGGAAACAGCCTTCTGGAGCCTCTAGGAGGCTTGTTTTTCACTCTCCCTGAGCCTCCACACAGGCCTTATACTTACCTGGCATCCAAAACAGGTCATGTGGGGACTCCTGGGAGGAGAGGGGAGGGGTGGGGTGGGATGGGCGGGGCCAGACAGGTGTGGGATTTACCAGTTCGCTGAACCGTCCATTAAAAATGATAAAATTAGCTACCTGTTCGGGTGAACCGGGTCAAACTGGTAGCAGCCCACCCTTGCTAGAAACTCTCTGGTCTTTCAGGCAGAGTATTTCTGGCCCTCTAGATGTTGCTGAGGTAAAACACCCATAATTTCTCACCAGCAGACATAATTCCAAGGTTTTGGGAATTATAAATGATTAATGCATCTAAAGGTTGCCAGCTTGCAAATGGACTGCTGTAGCAATTGCATGAGAATTAATGATGTGGCCAGTATTTACATTAGGCAATTGTAAGGATTTGTACTCATAACAAAAAACCATTTTCCTGCCTTGGGTTTGGGGGCATCTTGTATAAAGAGATTGCGTGGGAGCAGATGTTCCTGTGGACAATTCATCATTCAGAATTTGATGGGTAAGATAAGATATACGCACTACTTCAATGCCTTTACATCAAGTTGTCCTTGAAGAGCATCTGGAAGCTGCAGCTGGTTCAAAATGCCTCAGTGCAAGTATTATGTGCACTCCTTGTTCAATGCCTATTACATCTCCACAAATTATATTGGTTGCCAGTATGCTTCCTGGTTCAGTTCAAGGGGCTGATAGTGTCCTATAAAGCCCTTCATGGCATCAGGCTGGGCTATTTGAGGGGCTACCTCTCCCTGATGATGTCTACCTGTCCCATCAGATCCAGCAGCAGAAGAACACTTCGAGCTCCATCTATTAGAAAGTGGGATCTGGTGGCACCCAGAAAGATTGCCAAGTCTGTGATGATGCCCACACTTTATTTATTTATTTATTGTTTGGATTTATATGCCTCCCTATCTCCCGAAGGAGTCAGGGCGGTTCACAGCAATAAAAACACACAATACAAAATTTAAAACTATTTAAAAAGTATTAAATAATGAACCCAAACAAATATCTAAAACCCCAACGAAGCAACAGATTAAAACCACTAAAAAACCCCACCCCCTCAATCCAGGCCGGCCTGTTGGAAAAACCACATCTTCAGGTCATGACAGAAGGAACGAAGGTCAGGGGCCAACCGCAACTCCAGGGGGAACTGGTTCCACAGGGTGGCAGCTCCCACCGAGAAGGCCCTACCCTGGGGGGCCCCAGCTGACACTGTCTAGCCGACAGCACCCCAAGGAGGCCCTTTCTGTGGGAGTGCACAGGGCGATGGGCAGTCATTGCTGGCAAGAGATGTTCTTGCAAATACCCCAGTCCTAAGCCATGTAGGGCTTTATAGGTAAGTACCAGCACCTTGAATCTCACCCAGAGAGCAACCGGCAACCAATGCAGCTCACGCAGGAGGGGTGTAACATGGGAGTATCGGGATACTCCCATCACAACCCACACAGCTGTATTCTGCACCAGTTGAAGCCTCCGAGTGGTCCACAAGGGCAGCCCCATGTAGAGAGCATTGCAGTAGTCCACACAGGAGGTAACAAGTGCATGAGTAACCACACGTAAGGCATCTCATTCCAGATAGCGGCGCAGCTGGTGCACCAGGCGAACCTGCGCAAATGCCCCCCGGTCACGGCTCCCACCTGGTCCTCCAAACTGAGCCGTGAGTCCAGGAGGACACCCAAGTTGTGCACCCTATCCACGGGGGGCAACACCTCTCCCCCCATGACTAACGATGGAACATCGTGGAACTCCCGAGATGCCAGTATATACAGCCACTAGGTCTTGGCCGGGTTGAGTCGAAGCCTGTTCCTTCCCATCCAGATCCACACCGCTTCCAGGCACTGGGACATCATGTTGAGGGCATCACTGATTTGGTTTGGGGTGGAGATAAAAAGCTGGGTATCATCAGCGTACTGGTGATACCTTACCCCAAAACAATGGATGATCTCACCTAGCGGCTTCATATAGATGTTGAACAGGAGGGGAGAGAGGACTGACCCCTGAGGCACCCCACAAGAGAGGGGCTTCGGGGTCGACCTCTGTCCTCCTGCCAACACCAACTGCAAATGACCCGAGTGGTAGGAGGAGAACCACCGCAAAACGGTGCCTCCCACTCCCAACCCCCCGAGGCGACGCAGTAAGATACCATGGTCGATGGTATCAAAAGCTGCTGAGAGATCTAATAGGACCAGGACCAAGGAATAACCCCTGTCCCGAGCCCTCCAGTGATCATCCACCAGTGCAACCAATGCCGTCTCTGTGCTGTACCTGGACCTGAAACCCGATTGATATGGATCTAGATAATCAGCTTCCTCCAGGAACCCCGGAAGCTGATGGGCCACCACATTCTCAACAACCTTCGCAACAGAGCGAAGGTTGGAGACAGGATGAAAGTTGTTCAAAATGGCTGGGTCCAAGGCAGGCTTCTTGAGGAGAGGCCTCACCACTACTCCTTCAAGGCAGCAGGGAAGGATCCCTCCCTCAATGAAGCGTTGACCACTGCCTGGAGCCAGCCTCGCATAACCTCCGGGTGGCAAAAACCAGCCAGGAGGGACACGGGTCCAATAAACACGTGGTGGAACTCAGCCTCCACATGATCCTGTCCACTTCATCTGGAGTCACAGGTTCGAATTCTTCCCAGATAATATCCACAAGACCCATCGTTCCTCCCTCGTCAGACTCTAGCCAGTTGGAGTCCAAGCCGGTCCGGATCTGAGTGATCTTATCCAGCAGATGCTGACTAAACTCCTCAGCCCTCCCCCGCAAAGGGTCCTCCCTTGTTCCCTGATTAAGTAGGGAACGGGTGACCCCAAACAGGGTGGCTGGGTGATTATCTGCAGATGCAATGAGAGTGGAGAAGTAAGCATACCTCGCCGCTGTTATTGATTCTCAAGATTAGATTAGCCCAAACTCTATTGGCTTCAAGGCTTTGAAGACATGGCTATGCCACCAAACATGGGGGCAGGATGTGTAGCAGAGTCAATGAAGTTGTTATGATGCTTGATATGATCATGAGGGGATTTTTTTGGGGGGGGTGAGAGGTTATCTCAGTTGCAAGTGATGTTATAATGTTGTTGTTTATTGTGTTTTTAACTGTTGCTGGTTACCAAGATGCAGCTGTTGACATGGGTGGCTATATAAATTTAAATAAATAGTATATGCAAGGGACTGCATAGGTATCATACATGATTTATTATTCCATTTTGTTTTGTGCTGTGCTATTTTTAACACACACACACACACACAAAATGGAAACTAAACCATTGGAATACAGATCTGAGATATTATCCAAGTCTGGAGAGATATTAGGGAGTGGACAGAGATTGTGAATGTTGTATAAGCAAAGTAACAGACACTTACACACCCACACAGGAACACACCTGCACACATACACATATTGTGACATGAACCTGCTAACTATACAGTAATAACTCCCAGAGAGCCTGCAACATCTGCTTTCAACAATTCTGGGAAGAACAAACATTTCAAGTAAAAACTGAGCTTGGGGAACAGATTTGTAATTGACCTTCATATCAGGAACATCTGGAGAAACATGAAACTGGTAACTTTATTTTGAGAAAAAGTATAGAAGCGGTTGTAGGGAGATGTGAGGAGTAGGAGGGAAAAAGACCAAACAGGAAAAGTGATTTTGACTTTATGAAAGAAGCCTTCAGTCCTTTCTACCTCACCTTTAGAGTATCCAACACTTGCTAATAGTCCAAAACAGACAACTGCTGTTTCATCAACGTGAGCAAATTTGTGAATGGGAATAATGTGAGCCCTCCTCACCATATTCTTAATTCCAGTTAGCATTGTATGAGGAAAGGCCTGATTTGAAAGGAGTATTCTGTAGAACAGGAATGTCTGTTGTGGTTAGCTGGCAGCAGGTGTGGACGGCTGAGGAGAGTGAGGACTCAGATGAGGGGCAAGGACCATTAGGGAGTGGACTACTGCCTTCAGAGATTGTGGGGGCAGGCAGCAGTGATGAGGAGGTTCCCGAGGAGCCTGTGCTAGGTGCGCGTGCACGCAGGATTGCTCGGAGGAAAGAGCAGTTACAACAGCATGGGTGACTCAGGAGTAAGGCTGCAAGGTAATAGCCCCTCCTTCAAGAAGATAGAAGCCAGCTGTGAAAGGAACATACTTTGCAGAAGGCAAAGACCTTTTGAAACTCCAGCCCCGTGGACATTCCAGTATCCTGAGTTTGTATTTGAAGATTCTTATTTTGCAAATTATTTCTTGTCTGTTATCTTTTGGCAAGTCTTGCACTGTTTGGCAAGACTTGTGTTTATCACGGCTAATTATTTTGTAAAAGCATTACAAAGTTTCTGTTCCTTTGGGTTGTGTTTGATTTGTTGGAAAAGGGCATGGGTCAGAACAGTGTCAAACTCACGGCCCATGGGCCAGATGATCACATGCTGGCCACACCCATCCCACTTTAGTGAAGGGGGGGGAATCATGATATGTCATGTAATGATGATGTGATGACGTGAGTTTGACACCCCTGATGTACAGGGAGAAATAGCCACCTGTGCTTCAGATTCAAGGTGTTAGTGATAACATACAAAGTCCTACATGGCTTGGGTCTGGGGTACTTGTGGGAGTGTCTCCTGCCAGCATCGACCTTCAATCGCCCTGTGCGCTTCCACAGCAGGGCCTCTTTGGGGTGCCGTCAACCAGGCAATGTCAGCTGGCGGTGCCCGGGGTAGGGCCTTCTCTGTGGGTGCGCCCACCCTGTGGAATCGACTCCCCTTGGAGCTCGGTTGGCCCCTGACCTCTGTTCCTTTCACCATGACCTAAAGACCTGGTTGTTTCAAGAATCCGGCCTGGACTGAAGGGTAAGAGGTGGGGTTTTTATTGTTATTTTAAATTTAATTGGGTTTTTACTTTTTATTGGGCTTAGCTACTGTGGTTTTAATTTATTTTAATTACTTGTATTTCTATTTTTTACTGTAAGCCACCCTGAGTCTCTAGGGAGAGAGGGCAGCATATAAGTCCAATAAAACTAAACTAAACTAAATTCAATGAAGACAAAGCATGAGAGAAGAACTGATTGTAAGAAGAGCACAACAGAGTAGAAAATAATTCTTTTTTTGGAAACTGACGCAGGATTAGTGAATCTGCAGGCTGCAGTGAGTCTTCTTGCTTTATTCCATCATTTCCAAATCTGATGAAATCTCCTTCGTTCTCTCATCAAACATTAATTAAATCTTATTGCCCCTTTTCACAGCTCACGAAAGAGACAAATATGAAAAATATTTGTTTATTAAAGTTGTTGGGAAGCTATGCATGCATTTTTTTTTCCTGTACTCACTCTTGGTATAACACATAGCTGCTTTTGAAGCACAGTTTTTGGTGTCCCTACAGTCTCACTTTGATTTCCAGGCTGAGATGTTCCATCTACCATGAAAGAGGCTAATGCACCATCTCCTTATTCAGTCTGCGAGGTTGCCGTACTCGGTCTTCCATAACAGTCAGCAAATGTAAAAAAGCATCATGGCTATGGAGCTTGTGGAGAAGGAATTTGTCTGGAAATAAATGTTGTCGAATTCAGCTGCAGGACTGAGTCACCATAAACAGACTTGTCACATCTCAGAATTTTTTGCTAATTTTCCAGTAGTTTGTTTAGCATCTTTTCCAGGACTTACCAGAACAAAGAATCAAAACATCCACTATTTTTTTTGCTTGATTCCAATGCTTTCCCCATATACCTGATTCACCCATGTCCAAAATACTGCATGCCAAGAAATCACAGTACTGGATTTAGGCTGTCTCTTCCTTAGCTCTACCTTTTGATCCATCCAGCATAATTTAGTATCCTGCTGCATCAGAGTAAGGAAATGGCTGGGCCATTCTGCAGGATAAAACTCTATCACTTGGGGTGAAAAAGGCAAAAATGGAATATGTTCCCTCCATTGTGTTTGTGTGGTGTGGAATCCCCAAGAGTTTTAGAGTACTGAGGCATCAACGGATAGTTGCATTTGATATGGATAAGGAACTGGAAGTGTTTGATCAATATTCAAGGTGTTGGTGTTAACATTCAAAGTGCTTTACGATATGGGTCCGGGGTACTTGCGGGAGCATCTCCTGTCAATATCAAACACCGATCGCCTGTGCGTGCGCACAGACGGGGACTCCTTGGGGTACCGTCGGCTAGACAATGTCAGCTAGCGGTGTCCCGGGGAAGGGCGTATTCTGTTGCAGCCCCTGTTATGTATGCAGGTTTAAAGTCATTGGTTTAGTTTGAACTGTTCTTGTAAAATGTAAGAAATGATTGGTTTAAAAAGTGCAGAAAAATCCTGCACTCTGATGGGCTGGCAACTGCGGCTGCTGGCTATAAGTAGCAGCCGCAGCCCAGCCAAAGCAGGTTCGTTCTGAGCTGTAGTCACTGATAAACAAAGATCTTGAAGCACTCCACATCTGTCTCTTCATGCAAACTTAACAGCCCCCGCCTTATGGAACCAATTCCCTTTGGAGCTCCGGTTGGCTCCTGATCTTTGCTCCTTTCACCGCGATCTGAAGACCTGGCTGTTTGAACAGGCCGGGCTGGACTGACCTCCTGGGTTTTTTTTTAAAGTATTTTAACGGGTTTTTAGTGATTGGGCTTGTTGATTTAATTCTGTTTTAAGTATTTATTGTTTGAAGTATTGTGTTTTTAATTGTGAGCCGCCCCAAGTCGTCGCGGAGAGGGGGCAGCATACAAGTCCAATTATAAATAAATAAATAAATAAATAAATAAATAAATAAATAAATATGTAAGTGTGAAGATGGCTGGATAAGGGCTAATTAAGTTGAATTCAGCTAACATGGAAGTTCCGTTGATGGACACTCTATTGGGGATAATGGGATTCAGTTTTGTGGATTCATAGCAACCCCAAAGATAAATGTCTTCCATAACAAACTGTCCCTAACCTGATTTTTCAGGTCTTCTGTATTACTTCTGTATTACTTCTGTATGACTCCATCCACCTGGCTACCTTTGTCAGCCTCTTTTTATATTTCCTCTCACCTTTCCCAGTCTCAGAGCCAGGTCCAGAGAGCCAGGTCTTTGCATATGGTGTCTGAAGTAGTATAATTTGAGCTTAGTCTTTTCTGCCTCTAATGAGAACTCCAGGTTCATTTGTCAAATGATTTATTTGTTATAGGCAAAGAGCATTCCTGCTCTCCACATTACCGGAGCATATTCTGATCCATCATAGGCTTTGTTTAAAACTGATTTTTATAAAGATCTACTTTAAAATACATATATTTCATTTTTTCTTTGCAGCTTTTCATAATAGGCAGATCTTGGTAGGTGATTTCTCAGAACATAAAACGAAAGGAATTAAAACTAAGACTTTAATGACAGATGTGATAAACAAAAGGGAAAATATTTCCAAGACTAAACAAAAGAAGAAGCCATACCAGAAGAAATTGCAAAAGAGAAATCAGGAAAGGGAAGGGGGAAAAAATAAGTGAATGGGAGATGAAAACAAGAATAATAATAGGGGGGAAAGGAAGAGTTAAGAGAAAGGACCGGAAAAGCTTAGAAAAGGGAAAACAGGCCAGAATTAGAAGAAATTACAGGGCTGAGAGATTAAGAGATGATGGTTAACATTAAAATAGAGGTGGGATTCCACATGGAAATGTATTTTGGTATTTTAGAAATATAGATTAGGAAGGTTTGAAGTTTAAAGTTTATTGGGCATTATTTTTTTAAAATAAAGAAATAAGCTTAATTGGAATTAAAGGGGATAAGAATTCACTGCAAAGTTATAATATAATTACATGATGAGAAAAATGATCATAGAGTAAGAGAAATGATTGTGTTATTATTAAATCTTTATCTATACTATATTAAATATGAAATAGAAAATGCAATTGATTATACACACGATATTAGAAAAACAAAGAATATGGTAAATTATAAATGATTATATTGTAAAGTATCTGAAATGAGATCACTATATTATGATTAAAAAGGTGATGAATGGAAATTGGATGTAATTCCATATGCAAAATTTGGTTAAATGGAAACAAAGAGGGAAAATGAAATGGTTATATGAATATTTTTGGAATAAATGTAAGACTTATTGTAGATCGGGGAGAAATACCATGTGGATCCTGAATGGAGGGGAAAAAAAACATAGGCATATAAAATAGTAAATAGGGAATTATTGTTGTTAATTGGAAAGTAATAATTAAGAATGATGATATTGATATTAGTTTTCTTTTATTTTTGTTTTTCCTTTGCTATACATCAGCTTTGAGAAAATAAAAGAAGAAAATATGTAAAATAAAATAGGTGGTAAGATGGAAATGAAAATAAAAAGGGGATAAATAGTGAAGAATATATTTTAGGATGAAACTATTTTTGGTACTGGAATAATGGATGGAAAATATGAAGCAAAAATTTATTAAAGGGAAAATGGATAATGTTATATGAAACTAGATGAGAAAGCTGGCAATATGACTATGACTATGTATGTATGTTGTAACCTGGAATCACATTGCTCACTTGAAGAGACATGTAAAAAATAAAAAAGTATTTAAAAAAAAGAACATAAAACAGTTTTTAAGGTCAGTTTCTCAAGAAACTCCTTTGAATACACGTTTTCCTGATGTTATCCTTCCTCAGCAAAGTTTTCCTAGTGTAGAGCTCTTACATTTCTCCACAGTAAGCTCTCTTTTATTTAACCAGTCCTTTGCTACACAATCTTTATGGACGCACCTTCTTTTCAGATGCATTTCTCAACATACATCCAATGTGAATTATTTATTAGATTTTTATCTCACCTTTATTATTTTGTAAGTACAGGTAGTCCTTGACTTACAGCAGTTCATTTAGTGACCATTAAAGTTACAATGGTATGGCATTGAAAAAAAGTGACTTATGGCCATTTTTCACACTTAAAACCATTGCAGCATCCCCATGGTCATGTGATCAAAATATCAGATGTTTGGCAATTGACTCGTATTTATGATGGTTGCAGTGTCCCGGGGTCATGTGATTACCTTTGGCGACTTTCCGACAAGCAAAATCAATGGGGAAGCCAGATTCACTTAACAGTGTCATTACTCATTTAATAATTGTGGTAATTCACTTACCAACTGTGGCAAGAAAGGTCATAAAATGGGGCAAAACTCACTTAACAAATGTCTCACTTAATGATAGAAATGTTGGGCTCAGTTGTGGCCATATGTCAAGGACTACCTGTAACTCTAGGTCAGGGCTCTCCAACCTTGGCAACTTTAAAACTTGTGGACTTCAACTCCCAGAATTCTCCAGCCAGCTATGAGAATTCTGGGAGTTGAAGTCCACAAGTCTTAAAGTTGCCAAGTTTGTGGACCCCTGCTCTAGATGGTGGTGAACAGATACAATACTCCTTCCTTCTATTTCCCCCACAACAGCCCTGTGAGGTAGTTTGGGCTCCAAGAGAATGACTGGCCCAAAGTCACGCAGCTGGTTTGTCATATCTAAGGTGGGACTAGAATTCATGGTCTTCTGGTTTCTAGCCTGGTGCCTAGACAAAATGGCCCTCCAGTTTGAAATCTCCGAATTGTTAATATGACCCAAGCAATTTCCATTTACTGCTGCCACCTTCTGTTATGACCAAAGTTTCTTTGGCAAGATTTATGTGTATTTTCATAGAGACGTCCAGGTTGGTTGGATTATCCCTCTTAACATCACTAATTTCTAATTGTGTTGGTTATTGGCTTTCATTGTTTTATTTTCCCTGCTTGTGAATGGCTCTGATAGCTTTGGCTATAGGGCAACTCATTAAGTTACCTGCATAGATTATTAATCTCTTTAGGGAAGTTAGATAGTATTTCTCCTAAGATAAATGTCTTCTAGAAAACCAGTCCTGCTTGGAATGCTTAATGTAGCAGATAAAATGACTGGGCTGCAGTTTAAGGGAGGCTGCTTACCAAGCCCATCTGAACATCAAGTCCTTATGGTTAATGTCATCTTATTCTGAATGCTTGAATTCAGTTCACGGAAGGTTGTATAGCTGCAGTGGCAGCCATCACCAATCAGCATCTTCCCTCTTCTTTCTCCAGGTTCCCACACAGTTGTGCATCTGACAGCACAGCCAACAGCGACTGCTGAAATGGTTAAGCTCATTAATTCTTTTGGCATCACTTCCAGCAACAAAGAGGCAGATGAATCATTGCGGTCCCCTTTCATTTGCTTGCTTGCTTGCTTGGCTTTGGGGTGTTTTGTTTGTTTGTGGGTGGGGGCTTTTCCCCCTCCTGTATGTGCAGCTAAATCAATATTTAATTTGTCAACATTCTTCAGTCTGGGCTATTGTAACACCCCTCCATTCTTCAAGCTAGACCACTTTCGAATTGGAAAAACAAGGAACGCAACAGCTAATCAAGGTACAGCACGGCAAGAAGTTACAATGTCGTGAATGGTGTAGCTGCACGTTTTTGTGAGAATGCACGACGGCACCTTTCTTTCCTCTGGAGAAGGAATTGAGTTTCAGCTGTATGTGAATGCAGAGGGAACAGCAGGGAAGACCAGAATTCTGAGGCTGCACTTAAGTGAGCAGCAGAATCAAAAGGCTGGAAAATTCTGGATCCCATATTGCTAAAAATTAAAAACAAAACGTCTCTAAGCATCAGCTGTAGCTTATTTTTGTAACAAACCCAGTGTGATCAGGAAAGAGTGCAGCCCTTTCTATCTATGGAGATTCTCAGTCAACCAGGTCATGGTTGTCCCAAAGGTGCTTTTTCAAGAAGCAACTGGACTTTGTTTTTCTTTGAAGATATTTCACTTCTCATCCAAGAAGCCCCTTCAGCTCTAACTGGATGGTTGGGAGTGGAAGGATTCCCCACCATCCAGTCAGAGCTGAAGAAGCTTCTTGGGTGAGAAGCGAAATGTCTTCAAAGAAAAACAAGGAAGTCCAGTTGCCTCTTGAAGTTTCTGGTGGTTCCACCCCCCCCCACCGCACAATCAGATCTAGACCATCAATGTCCACAGAATGGATCAACGTTGACAAGACAGAACAGAGAACAGAACACAGAACATAAATCCTACTCCTTTTGCAGATGGGAGTAAAAAAAAACTCAAGGTGTCATCTGCTTCTTTTGTGTACATGTCAACACTGCATGCACATTTATTTATATTTATTAAATGTATATGCCACCCATCTCACTAATCAAAGAGATTATGCACATAGAAAGAACTGAGCTTCAGTTGCACTGACCACCAACCTTGTTGACTATAACAATGGTCGCCAACCAGTGTGCCGGGGACCACTGGTGGTCCGTGAGAAAATTTTGGTGGTCCGCAGAGAAATGTCACCCCCCAAAGCACCCCCCAAAGCAATTAATCCAGGCTGTGCGGGAACACAAGACTGTGCCGCCCACATGGCCCACAGGAACACAAGCAGGGGTGGGATTCTACCAGTTCGCACCTATTCACTAGAACTGGTTGTTAACATTCTAAGCAGTTTGGAGAACCGGTTGTTAGAAGAAATTACTGGCCTAATCCTGTAAGGAAGGCAGGAAGGAAACATTCTGGTGTTGCTTATAGAAACTGCCTCTCGGTTAACCCTTATTACATTCTTGGCAGGACTAGACTTCCTGTCTCAGGAACATCTCTGGATATTTTTTCCCCTCCTTTGCTGGTACTTTGCTTGTGTGGAGTGACCATCCAAAGTTACAATGGCACTGAAAAAAGTGACTTATGATGGTTTTTCACACTTATGACTGTTGCAGCATCCCCACAGTCATGAGAGGCCAGGCGAGGAGATGCGTGCCTCGATGTGAGTGATATTGAGTTGGCCACACACAGCCAATAACATGACCACCCAGCCATGTCCACCCAGTCACATGACCACCAAGCCACTCCCACCACCTAAGCCATGCCTACAGAACTGGTTGTTAACAACATGGGGTAGTGAAGGGAGGGGAGAAAGGGCAGGGGGGGGGGAATCTAGTTTGACACCCCAATCTACCTGACAGGGCTGGCATTCCCAGAGGTGCCTTTAGGACAGGCCTTTAAGAAACAGGCTCAAGTCCCTACTGAACAAAACAAGCAGAAGGGACACTAAAATAGTCATCTTTTTTTGAAATATGTGAAATGGTGTTTTTTTCCTCTTTAAAGAGGGTGACTTCTCAAACCCCATTAAATCCAAACTCAAAATATATAGTTAACTGATTATGCCTGAAGGACTCTACCTCCCTTTCTATTTTTCTTTAGCGGAACAAAGAATCCTGTAAAATAGGTTTCTAAGAGTAACTAATAACATCATTCCAGTCAGGATTTGTACAATACCAATTGTTTCCACAAGTATGCCATTTATATATAAATGGTGTTTCTAGCTATTAAATCTTGATTTCATGGTTATAAACTGCTGTAGTTAACGGAGGTGGTCATTGTTTTTCTTTAAGAGATTTTCTTTGGATGAATTTAATTTAACGTTCTTACTTTAAAATGCAGCAATGCTGAAATATGCAACCCTGAGAAGGCAGGATATTCTTGGGAAGACATAATGGCAGATAGAGTTATCCACTAGCAAAGCTAATCCGTTTGACAAAAGTAACCCAGATTTCGATTCCAGGTCTAAATGGCCTGTTTTAGGCCATTCTGGCGTACAGGGACTTCCCAAAACAAGAACATTGAAATGATCCCAAATTAGAAAGTTCTGCAGCAGAATAAAGACTTTTGCCTCCAGAATGCCCATTCCTTTTGGCAGCCGAAAGGAGAGCTATCAACAATTCAAGCTGTTTGAAGAATATTGCCAAAAATGTGTTGCTTCAAAAGAAGAAAAGATGCTTTTAAAAAAAAACCTGGGCAGGTTGATCATAAAACATTACAATAATTGATGTGATTTACTAATGTCACTTTCCTAGTGAAAAATACAACACACAGTAATTGCCATTTAAATACAAAACATTACATATTCATATAGGAAATTACATATTCCTAACATCTGTTCCCAGTTTCCTGGCAAGTAAGCTACAATACTGTCCACCATTCATAACGACACTCGTGATGGCTCCCGCAGTAGTTCTGGATGAAGGACCCTGCCAAATACTATCACAGCACTCTAAGTACCATCATGCATGGATGCAAGAAAAGAGAGAGAAGGTGGGGGGGAAACGAAGACAGATGAACTAATTCTGCATTCCATTTATTTTAAGAAATCTTCATTGGGTCTCCGAAGAAAAGCTGGAGTCTTGCCAAGGTAAAAAGAACTACCTAGTAAATTAAGGTTTAAAATAGTTTTCTTTTCTCTCTCTCTCTCTCTCTCTCTCTCAAGGTTTTCTTCTGGAAATAATCTATAATGAATTTTATGCCAGCAATGGTAATGCTAAAGTTGTACTGCTTATTGTACCCTATGACTATCACTAAGTGTTGTACCTTATGATTCTTGGCGAATGTATCTTTTATGTATACTGAGAGCATTTGTACCAAGACAAATTCCTTGTGTGTCCAACCTCATTTGGCCAATAAAGAATTCTATTCTATTCTATGCCATGCCATTCCATTCCATTCTGCCGAGTACCCTGTCTCTTTTTTCTACAGGTAGCATCTCCATGGTCACGTGGTCAAAATATCAGATGTTTGGCAATTGACTCATATTTATGATGGTTGCAGTGTCCCAGAGTCATGTGATCTCCTTGTGGGACTTTCTGACAATCAACATCAATGGGGAACCTAGATTCACTTAACAAGGTCATTACTAATTAAACAACTGTGGTAATTCATTTAAGAAATATGGCAAGAATGGCAGAGGTGGTATTCAACAGGTTCTGACCAGTTCTGGAGAACCGGTAGTGGAAATTTTGAGTAGTTCAGAGAACCAGCAAATACCACCTCTGACTGGCCCCGCCCCGATCTATTCTCTGCCTCCCGAGTCCCAGCTGATTGGCTGGGTCTCCTTTTGTTGCCCTGCACAGGAGAACAGAGCTGGAAAGCAGGTTAGTGAGGTAGGGAAAGAATTGGGGTTTTACAGTATCCTTCCCTGGAGTGGGGTGGAAATGGAGATTTTGAAGTATCCTTCCCCTGCCACGCCCACCAAGCCATGCCACCAAGCCAAGCCATGCCCACCAAGCCATACCCACAGAACCAATAGTAAAAATTTTTAAATCCCACCACTGAAGAAAGGTCATAAAATGGGGCAAGACTCATTTAACAACATACATTTTGGGCTCAATTGTGCTTGTAAATTGAGAACTCCTTTTATCTCTTATGTTTTGTATATGTCTCTCTCTTTTGATCATGCCCAATGAGAGGGACAAGGCACATTTTTTGAGATGGTAATTTTTTTCCCCCAAGAAGGAAATTGGCAGATAATTTTAAAACTTTGAATGCAGCCTTCACATTGCAGATTGCCTGCATACAGAGTAGGGATAATCTAAGATTAAAGATAACTGAAGCTCACAAACATCCTATTCAGAGATTGGGTCTTCTTACAATTGACTATCTGAAGATGGGTCCCACCTCTCCCACATACGGAAGCCAGAACTTGGTCATGGACTTTTAAATAGATGAAGCTAAAGTGTCCTCTATCACACCTCATGGCAGTAAACTAATTTAAAGGACATACGCCCTATGCCAAAAGCATCTTGGAAGGCTGTAGATTGGGGTGGGGATGGATGAATTCCCAGGAAGAATTCTACTGCCATCCCAGACTTCAGAATTGACTCTCTGAAGCAGTTGCCCCAGGCTAATAGTACAATGGGTACCTGAAAACCAAAAGGGAGCCAGTCTGTGTGAAGATAACCCCCAAATCTTTAGGTTTTTAACGAACAACGGAGTGCATTGCAACATGAGCTACTCCCTGCTTTGTGGGATGCCCTATAGCTCCAACAACACAAAAATATGTACCAAACATACTGTACCCACTGTAGCATTTTTAGTAGTGATATCCACTGGTTAACATATTGCAGTAGTTTAATTTTAAAAAAAAAGACTTTGCACAGTGGTGAAGCATTTATTAATTGCATAATCTTAAGAAAGAAGGTTATACAGGCAGTCCAATGCTACAGGGCATAAGAAAACCCCCATAATAATAATAATGTTTCTTAAATTTCTCAAATCACAAACTACCATGTGGGACATCATCATCATCATTTACTTTATTCATTAAATATGGAAGTCAACTGAACATGCAAAAATGCATTATTATTATTATTATTATTATTATTTGATGAGGAAATAGATAAGGAAAAGCAGTATAGATAAGGAAAAGGAGTATGGCTTCTGGAATACTTTCCAATCTCTTTATCAGCAATGGCCATTGCAGGGGTCCGTAATTTCCTCACTCATGTCTTCCATCAACATCTATGTATGAGTGCCATGGGACTCCCAGGGCAAGCTCCAATGTCCCACTCTGGGTCACATGACTAGGAGGGAGGAGCCTTAGAGTGGAACAGTCAGTAGCATTCTGAGCAGCTGCCCATGGACTGATTCAACCTAGTCTTCATTTTTCTTCGGCTGGCTTATCCCTCTGCACCAAATTTAGTTCAGTTCTGTTCTAATTTTAGAGAGCTATCTTGCTGAGAGATTGATAGACATCTAACCCTTTTTATATAATTTCTTTCCAGCATTGCATTGGATCAGAAAGAATACAAGAAATGTTGAAATAAAGTTTCATTTAATAAACATCTTTCCCCCTATGTTTCATATTCACATGTTTGTTGGACCCGTGTCCTTCCTGGTTGGCTTATGCCTCCAGGGAGGCCACCTGCGGTTGGCTCCGGGCAGTTGTCAACGCTTCGTTGAGAGAGGGTGTTTTTCCCTCCGCCTTGAAGGAGGCGGTGGTGAGGCCCCTCCTGAAGAAGCCTGTCCTGGACCTGACCGTGTTAGACAACTTTTGTCCAGTCTCCAACCTTCGGTTTTTGGCGAAGGTTGTTGAGAGTGTGGTGGCTCGGCAGTTTCCACTCTTCCTGGATGAAGCGGACTACCTGGATCTGTACCAATCGGGCTTCCGACCCGGCTTCAGCATGGAGACAGCATTGGTCGTGCTAATGGATGATCTCTGGAGGGCACGGGACAGGGGTTTTTCCTCTGTCCTGGTCCTATTAGATCTCTCAACGGCTTTCGATACCATCGACCATGGTATCCTTTTGTGACGCCTCGGGGGGTTGGGAGTGGGGGCACTGTTCTTCAGTGGTTCACCTCCTACCTCTCGGGGCGGTCACAATCGGTGTTGGTAGGGGGGCGGAGGTCGACCCTGAGGGTGCTCTCTTGTGGGGTCCCTCAGGGGTCAGTCCTCTCCCCTCTTTTATTTAACATCTACATGAAGCCGCTGGGTGAGATCATCCGTGGTTTCGGGGTGAGATTCCATCAGTACGCGGATGACACCCAGCTGTACATTTCCACCCCGAACCAGATCAGTGATGCCCTCTCCCTGATGACCCGGTGTTTGGATGTGGTACGGATTTGGATGAGCGGGAACATGCTTCGACTCAACCCGGCCAAGACTGAGTGGTTGTGCATACCGGCATCTCGGCCCAGCCAGGAATATCCATCTTTGGCCATAGGGGGAGAGGTGTTGCCCCCTGTGGATAGGGCACAGAATCTGGGGGTCCTCCTGGATGTATGGCTCCGGTTGGAGGAGCAGGTGGGGGCCGTCGCCAGGGGGGCCTTTGCCAGCTCCGCCTTGTTTGTCAGCTTCGCCCATTTCTGGACCGAGATGCCCTGCGCACAGTCACTCACGCTCTTGTCACCTCTAGACTCGACTACTGCAACGCTCTCTATTTAGGACTGCCCTTGCATACCATCCAGAGATTGCAGCTGGTGCGGAATGAGGCGGCACGGGTGGTGATGGGAGTTTCCCGATTCTCCCATATTACCCCCTCCTGCGGGCCTGCATTGGTTGCCGGTTGCACTTCGGGTGAGATTCAAGGTTTTGGTTTTAACATACAAAGTCCTCCACTACATGGGTCCTCAATACTTAAGGGAGCAACTCCTACCGATATCGAGTGCCAACCGCCCTGTGCGAGCACACAGGCAAGGACTCCTCGGGGTCCCATCGGCAAGTCAATGTCGGCTGGCGGTCCCCCGGCAATGAGCCTACTCTGTTGCGGCCCCTGACCTCTGGAACCAACTGCCCCTGGAGCTCCACCTGGCCCCTGACCTCCACACCTTCTGCCATGATCTGGTTGTCCGCACCTTCTGAAGACCTGGTTGTTCGACCAATCTGGGCTGTGACCCCTCCCTTGGGGGGGGATGGGTTTTTAAATTATCTTAAATTATTGTAAATTTTAGATTTGTAATTTTTTGGGCTTGTGAATTGGTTTAATTCTTTTTTAATTATTTATTGTCATTGTTTTTAGCTGTGAGGCACCCTGAGTCTTCGGAGATGGGGAGGCATACAAGTCCAAATAATAAATAAATAAATAAATAAAATATTGTACATTATAAAAAAGGTTTATACAGGTTTGTATAAGATGGCATCTCTATACCACTAAAATTCTCATGCCTGTAACCTTTAACTGGGCAAAACAGTAGGGCAACCATGTTTGAACAAAGGTACCTCAAAGAGCAATAGCATTTAGACATATATACCAGTGGTGGGATTCAATTTTTTTTACTACCGGTTCTATGTGGCTTGGTGGGCATGGCAGGGAAGGATACTGTAAAATCTCCAGTCAGAGGTGGTATTTGCCAGTTCTCTGAACTACTCAAAATTTCCGCTATGGGTTCTCCAGAACTGGTTAGAACCTGCTGAATACCACCTCTGATATATACCACTTCATAGTGCATTGCAGCCCTCTCTAAGTGGTTTAAGTGACAGCATATTTCCGCCAACAATCTCGGTCCTCATTTTACCAACCTCGGAAGCATGGAAGGCTGAGTCAACCTTGAGCCAGTGAGAATTGAACTCTTGGCTGTTGGCAGAATTAGCCTGCAATATTGCATTCTAACCACTGCACCACCAAAGCTCAAATAGGCTAACTTAGATAATGCATCCAAAATCCAGGACCCATGATTCTCATCTCATGAAATTTGGCAAATTTGTAATCAGTGCTTTCGAACTGCCATACCATAGAAGTTTAATAAACCAGTCCTGCCTTAGTCTTCCAGGAGGGCAGGTGATCAGCTCCACCATTGGCTGCCAAAGGGCAGTCAGCTGCAATTAATCCAACAGGAAGCAGAAAGCCGATCCAGCTGCCACTGTTTTTTTGTCCTTTGTCATTCTGTTTCTCTGTTTACATCAGGAAATATTTCTGAATTGATGACCCCCCCCTCATTTCTTAAATAACTGGATTGAGATTTCTTAAAAATCTGTATTGGAATTAATACACGGTAACATCCAGCTTATTTCTGAATTTAGTTTTAATTGTAGCAAATCCTGAAAATCTACTTCGGTAAAGATATGTTAATGGAAAACACTTTTTTTTGGTCCTTTGAAAAGCTAATCTCTGAGAACTTTCTTCCAAAGTTATGGGGTTTTGTTTCATTGTTGTAATGATACAGTGCGATATCCAAGGAGAGATCTGCCAACATCTCATTTTCATTCACGAGTTCTTGTTTATTTGTTTTATTTTTATTTTATTTTATTTGACTTGCATGCCGCCCCTCTCCGAAAGGACTTGGGGCGGCTCACAGATAAAACATAGAACAATAAATAATTTAAAAAGAGATTAAACCTAAATAAGCCAAACCAAACAATTAAAACCCAATTAAAAAATCCCACCCCCCTCAGGAGGTCAGTCCAGCCCGGCCTGTAAAAACAACCAGGTTTTTAGATCACGCCGGAAAGAGGAGAGATCAGGAGCCAGCCGTAGCTCAATGGGTAGTTGATTCCATAAGGTGGGAGCCGCTACAGAATAGGCCCTTCCCTGGGGCGCTGCTGGGACAGAACTGATCCAAATCCCCAGTGAGCTTCAAGAACATCTTGAGGTTTTTTGGGCAACCCGGCTGGCCCACCACAGGCAGATTAAGAAACGTTGCTTGCAATATGCCGGGAAGGAACAAATAGCAATGTGACTGTAGGGACGCAACTCCTTCTCTCTTAGAAATTCCTGAGGCAAGTGTTAGTCAGTAAACAGAGATCACCATCAAGCCTTGGACAATTGGAAGTGACAACAAGAAAGGCTTGTAAATGCTGCTCTATCGGCTAACATTAAAGAAAAACAAACAAAACCATTACTGAATGTCTATCGGTTGCTGCGGATTCCAACTTGCTTCATTATTCAGAAACAGGATACCCCTCCCTTTGTTTTGTGTGAATTGCCATTGAAAACAACAACAAACCAAACACTAAATACAATCATATCAAAGAACAACCAGGCAAAACACACTCTAAATCCTCCAAATGGGGAAATTGTGGTTCTCTAGAGCAGGGCTCTCCAACCTTGGCAACTTTAAAACTTGTGGACTTCAACTCCCAGAATTCTCCAGCCAGCTATGAGAATTCTGGGAGTTGAAATCCACAAGTCTTAAAGTTGCCAAGTTTGGGGACCCCTGCTCTAGGTGGTGGTGAACAGATATAATACTCCTTCCTTCTATTTCCCCCACAACAGCCCCGTGAGGTAGCTTTGAGCTCCAAGAGAATGACTGGCCCAAAGTCACCCAGCTGGTTTGTCATATCTAAGGTGGGACTAGAATTCATGGTCTTCTGGTTTCTAGCCTGGTGCCTAGACAAAATGGCCCTCCAGTTTGAAATCTCCGAATTGTTAATATGACCCAAGCCATTTCCATTCACTGCTGCCACCTTCTGTTATGACCAAAGTTTCTTTGGCAAGATTTATGTGTATTTTCATAGAGACGTCCAGGTTGGTTGGATTATTCCCCTTAACATCCAGGAGGAAAATCAGCAAGCAAGAATCAACCCCATGTGTAACGAGCCATTACCACAGGAACCATCCCAAACCCTGTCACAATGCCAAGATCCATCCTTAGAAGTGGAAGATTGCACATCACTACCTGACTTGGGTGCTGACATTGGAGTGGAGATGGGTTGGGAGGAGAGACCAGATTCTAACAGTCTAACAGGGTCTCCTTTCACAGGAAGTCCCAACAGGGAAATGTCAGCAGACACATTTCCCCTCTCACTGGGTGAGAACGTTAAAACTTCTGAACCACGAAGGTCTCAACGTACAAGAGCCCCACCTATTTAAAGGAATACATTAGATAGGCTGGGGTTTGGTATGGACTGAACCTAGTGGGGAGGGGTGTTATGTATGTAGGTTTGAATGTTATTGGTTTATTTGAACTGTTCTTGTAAAATGTCAAATGGTATTGGTTTAAATAGTGCGGGAAGAAACCCTGCATTCCCATTGGCTGGCAACTACGGCTGCAGGCTATAAGAGGCAGCCGTTGCCCAGCCAACTCGGGTCCATTCGAGCTGTAGTCACTGAATAAACTCTTCACTGAAGCTCTTCGCGTCTGACTCTTCATGCAAACTTAACATTTCTAATTGTGTTGGTTATTGGCTTTCATTGTTTTATTTTCCCTGCTTGTGAATGGCTCCGATAGCTTTGGCTATAGGGCAACTCATTAAGTTACCTGGGACTTGAAGTCCACAAGTCTTAAAGTTGCCAAGGTTGGAGACCCCTGCTCTAGACCAAGGGTTCCTAAATCCTTTGCCATCACACCAGAGGGGGTATTCTACCAGTTTGACCCGGTTCGGCTGAACCGGTAGCTCCAAGGATCATCTGTGAGCAAACCAGTTTGCTGCAAACGATCAGCTGCTGGGCCCTCCCACCTGCCCCGGTTCCATACTGACCTTTATTTCCTGGTTTTGAAGCTCAGCTGCTTCACGCAGCACCAGCGGATTGCCACGCATCAGCTGTTGAAGACACAGGGAGAGTGCAGGATTGCAGGAGAAGGTCAGTAGCAAACCCACTGCATGTGTGCAAAGCACACATTTGGCGCGGATGCACGCAAAGCGCACCCACCGAGCCACGCCCACAGAACCGGTGGTTAAAAAAAAGTTGGATCTCACCACTGCATCACACCTCTGTTTAGTGTGATCTTAATATACACACTTTCCTAAAAAATATCCAAACACTAAAATGAACACTAGGGAACAATGGGAAAAAAAACACAATGAAACTTTGAGGGAAAATGTTTTTAGAATTAGAATTCTTTATTGGCCAAGTGTGATTGGACACACAAGGAATTTGTCTTGGTGCAAATTCTCTCAGTGTACATTAAAGAAAAGATACATTCGGCAAGAGTCAAGAACCATCAGGTACAACACTTAATAATAGTCACAGGGTACAACACAGGGTTTTGATTGTAACTATGTCGCTAAAAAGGTTTTTACACCTTTCTTGGAGCCTGCATGCACTTCCCCAAGGGAAGCTCACCTTACAGTTGGGTAACCCTGCTCTAAATCTGGCAGCTCACAACAGCCTCTGTCAGCGTGACGATGGGTGAGCAATGTTGGGAACGCTCATTCCCAGCTCAACTATCTGAGTACTTAAACCAGCCAAAACAAAGATCAGCCAGCTTAGTTATACTTTCTGTGTCTTTTGAGGAAATGAATCTCCAGCACTTCAGAGGACAGCATCAAAGCCACTACCACTGCTGAGCGTTTTAAATAATTTTGTAAAGAATGTCCAGGGTTTTTTCTTTCTGCATGACTTGCTTGACGTCCAACATTCTTGACATGTGACATGTGGAAATTCCAGTGATGGCATATGGTTTTTTGATTGCTTAAGACAAAGAAGAAGACCACAAATCTTCTGTATCTATATCTGTACCATCCTACTGAAAGATAAGTCCACCTCTGGAACAGGTAAAAGTAAGTTAATTTCCGTAGTACCAGAAAGTTAGGATAATGGGGAGGGGAGGTTTATGATAAACCTTCCACACATTATTCCTGCTAAAGACGAAATGGTTGATTAGCTTTCTCTTTCCACTGAATATTGAACCTTTGGGAGCCTAAAACTGCCCCCCACAAAAGAGCACTTTATATACTTATTTTACACAATCAGGGTACGACTCTCCATGCCAATGAAACAGAGGTTTACAGTGACCAAAAGAATTGGTGTAGGGCCCCGTTAGGGAAGGGACAGCTTCCAAGATAAGCAGGCCCTGAAGTTGCAAAGAGCACCAAGCCCTAAGGACCAGCCCTTTTAATTATGCCTAGAAATACATTGGTTCCCATTTCAAATGAACGGTTAATTTCAAGCTTCTAAATATTCATACTCGTGTGAAAATAAATTCAGAAACTTGGGCCACCTTACCAGTACCTCAACTTTTCAGATGCTCACACTTTTCAAGTTAATGATGAGGGATCTAGTCTCCAAAGCACCTGAGGGCAGGACAAGAAGCAATGGAAGGAAACTGATCAAGGAGAGAAGCAACTGAGAACTAAGGAGAAATTTCTTGACAGAACAATTGATCAATGGAATGACTTGCCTCCAGAGGTTGTGGGTGCTCCAACACTGGAAGTTTTTAAGAAGAGATTGGACAATGATTTGTCTGAAGTGGTATATGCCCTATACTATAGGGTTTCCTGCAGCAGCAGGATCCTACCTGTTCCACTACCAGTTCAGTGATCGCACGACGTGCACATGCACCTAACATGCACGCACCGAATGCACGCATGCAGCTTTCCTCACACCAGCTGAGGCCTGCAGCGCCAATCAGCTGAGAGGATACAGAAGAGAAAAGCACAGGGCAGGTGGGAGGGCCAATCCTGTGCTTTTCTCTTCTTTCTCCTCTCAGCTGATTGGAGGATTTTTCCCTCCTCTCAGCTGATTGTGGGAGGCTTTTTTTTTTACTACCAATTTGGCCAAATCGGTCCGAACGGGTAGCATACCACCATTGATTTCCTGTCAGAGCAGGGGGCTGGACTACAAGACCTCCAAGGTCCCTTTCAACTCTGTTATTCTATTCTATTCTATTCTATTCTAAAGTTTTTAGAAGTCTAAAAAGTGGAGATTGACCATCATCTTCACAAAGAGAAGCACTTATAATACTAAGGCTTGGAACAGTTGTTTTAACAGAGAACAATGTTTTCCTTCCATGTGAGGATAATGTTGCTGTTCCTGAGTTCACCTCTGGTTTAACCTAAAGCAGAATATGCCTCATATCTCATATCTCACTTCATTTTTCACTGCTCTACTGACTAAACTGTTATCTCTTGCTCACCTCCTTTTTTTTTTTTTTCCTTGACATACATAAGTTTATTTTGAGATTGGGAAGTGAATATTTCCTCTGGTGTTAATTTTACTATAGATATATATCCTAACCTACCTTTCTGGAAACTTTTTTCCCCTTGTGAAATTGGGAGGAACACCCATCCCCAAGAACAATAATTTTGGGGAAAGTACAATTAAGATAATGGAAGTCCTGGAAACGAAAACATATAAAGAACGGTTGCAGGAATTGAGAATGGCTAGAGAAAAGAAGGACAAGGGGTGATGTGACAGCCGTGTTCCAATATCTCAGGGGCTGCCACAAAGAAGAGGGAGTCAAGCTATTCTCCAAAGCACCAAAGAGGGCAGGGCAAGAAATAATGGATGGAAACTAATCAAGGACAGAAGCAAACTGGAATTAAGGAAACACTTCCTAACAGTGAGATCAATTAACTGGTGGAACAGCTTTGCCTTCAGAAGTTATGGATGTTTCATCACTGGAAGTTTTTAAGGTGAGACTAGATAGCCACCAGACTGGAATGGTATAGGGTCTTCTGCTTGAACAGAGTGTTGGACTAGATAGAAGACATCCAAGGTCCCTTCCAGCTCTATTCTGATTGACTTTTCTTTCAGGATGAGATGGCTGAGGTTCCCTTTCTTTTTTTCCACAATAGGAATTACAAAAAAACCCAAACAAACCTGGCCCAGTTGACTGGCAAGCCTAGTAATTTTCATTTCCCAACCAGGGCAGGCCACCAAAGTGAACCACAGTGATATCATGCCATAGAGTCATTTCAATGGGCCATGCTATCTCCATCTACCAAGTGTCTGGAATTGGACTGCAGCAGATAACCAGGCTGCTGCCTGAAGTGTTAGCAAACTGTTTATCCCCTGCTAGGGAAAACATTAATATGGATGTCGGTGCCCTAGGAAAATGAAATTTTCAAGATAGGTGTTATCTGCAGTGTTATTGTAACAGAACTCCAAATGCTTATAGGGAGAAGAGGCCTCAGCCACTGCAATTGCAATAAAAAGGAGAAGAGAGATAGGAAGACCAAACATAATGAAATGGATGTATAGAGAGAACCTCAAAGGTAAGGGGATTTGGCAGTCACAGGGGGAGGCAATTACAAATGAATGTGAATGTCTAAAAAAAATGTTATCAAAGTGTTCTCAATTTTTGCTTTTAATTACTCATTTGCATCAGCCCTGGGGAATTTTGCACAACATTAACACAGGTGCAGGCAAGCTCAGCTAATTTCCCCAGGTGGTGCTTAATTACTTATATATTTATTAATTCAGACTTGATATTGAAATCTAAAGTCAATTAATATACTGGAGAATAATATCCTCTCTCTGTATAAAGTTGTAGTTTGCATTGTTTCTGTGCAGGAAATCTATTGATGTGAACTCAGAAAAGCCTTTTCTCAAGTTGTCTACAAACCGCTCTCTCTTCTATGGGACTCAGGAGCCTAGTGGAACTAGTACTTTTATTCTGCTTGGGCCAATGGCTGGCCTTCATATAAATACTCTCAGTAGGTCTGTCAAATTGGCTTAGAATTACTCTGATTTCAGTAATCATTTGAATTGTCTACAAAAAGTTAGTTTGGTCAGGTTGGAAGGAAGGAGAGAAGGAATATAGTATAGACTTTCAACCATTCATTTAATGACCATTCAAAGTTATAACAGCACTGAAAAAAATGTATTTATGCTGGGTTTTTTTTTAAATTCGCATTTATATGCCACCCTTCTCCGGAGACTCAGGGCGGCTTACAATTTTTGGAGCACAACCCAATGCGCTCAGCAATAGCCTTCATTCCATTGTATATGCCTGCTTATTACTAGGGCTTTTTGGGGGCCCCAAGCAGCATTTTTACAAAGTCAGCTTATTGCCCCCAACAATCTTGGGTCCTCAATTTACCTACCCCGAGAGGATGGAAGGCTGAGTCAACCTTGAGCCTGGTGGGATTCAAACCTGCACTAATTGCAGGCAGCTGGAACTAAGTGCCAGCATTTAACAGCCTGCACCACCAAGGCTCTTACCAGTGTCCCAGGGTCATGTGATCACTTTTTGCAATCTTTTGACAAGCAAAGTCAACGAGGAAGCTAGATTCACTTAACAACTGTGTTACTAACTTAACAACGTCAGTAATTTACTTAACAACTTTGTAAAAATAGTTGTAAAATGAGGCAAAATTCACTTAACAACTGTGTCCCTTAACAACACAAATCTGGGGCTCAAATGTGTTTGTAAGTCGAGAACTACCTGTACTGAAGACTTTGGAAACAATTATATAAAATAAATAGCTTCTCACCGGAACCAAGATATTTGGTCTGTCTGAAGACTCCAGGCAAAAGATAAAAGAAAAAGTGTAAACTCACCTTTGGTTTTGGGTTAGTATGGGAATTTACAAAATGACACAAAATACTGTAACATTTGGAATTCTCCAAGAGATTTTCAAAGAATAGGGCCAGAAATCATCAGCTGCAGTGTCTACAATGTCAGTAATGATGACTGCTTCTGTGGATCGACTATGCTTATGTAATTAAAATCTTAGGCTGCCTACAACCAACCTATGAACCCCTCAGAATCCAAATCAACCATACAGCCAACCAGAGACACCACCGACCCACACCCAACCAACACAAGCCCCCCAACAACCAGCCCTTCACCTCTCAATGACCCTCACTTGATGTTACCAACCCATCACAAGACTCCCACTGATGTCTCATATCTGACCCTTCACAAAACCCGTTACAAGACCCTCACTGGACACACCCACACCTGACCCATCACAAGACTGCAAAGGCATTATAAACAAAAGAACACTGACATCCCCTAAACGCTACTGAAGATTTTATTTTTATTTTTTTTAATTACATTTATATGCCGCCCTTCTCCGAAGACTCAGGGCGGCTTACAATTTTTTGGGATACAACCCAGTGTGCTCAGCAATAGCCTTCATTCCATTGTATATGCCTGCTTATTACTAAGCGGCATTTTTACAAAGTCAGCTTATTGCCCCCAACAATCTTGGGTCCTCAATTTACCTACCCCGAGAGGATGGAAGGCTGAGTCAACCTTGAGCCTGGTGGGATTCGAGCCTACAGTAATTGTAGACAGCTGGATCTTAAGAGCAGGCATTTAACAGCCTGAGCCACCAAGATATTACCTAGCCTGGTAATGAAACATGCAGGAACCAACTCACAAGGTCAGAGAACGAGCCTTCACTCTCAAAATCTTATATATTATATGTGTAATATTTATATTTCATATTACATACAATATCAGTGGTGGGATTCAAAATTTTTACTACTGGTTCTGTGGGTGTGGCTTGGTGGGCATGGCGTGGTTTGGTGGGCATGGTTTGGTGGGCATGGCAGGGGAAGGATACTGCAAAATCCCCATTCCTTCCCCACCCCACCACCCTGCTTTCCAGCTCCGTTCTCCTGTGCAGGGCAACCAAAGAAGACCTAGCTGATCAGCTGGGACTCAGGAGGCAGAGAATAGATGGGGGTGGGGCCAGTCAGAGGTGGGATTTGCTGGTTCTTCAAACTACTCAAAATTTCCGCTACCGCTTCTCCCGAACTGGTCAGAACCTGCTGAATACCACCTCTGATACAATATGTATATAGTAAAGCCCATGATTGTACATATTAGATGTGCATTCCACATTCAAATAACTTGCACTGAATAACTTTCTGTAAGGAGAAGTTGCACTCTGTAAACCATTTCTGCTTCCTGTGGATTCACCACTTGGCAAGATTATTGTCTCCGCTTTAAGATAGAGCAGTGGATTTTCCCTCTTTCAGCTTTATGTGGAGGCCCTGATAATTAAAATGAGGAGGGGACCGAGCAGAGCCTTGAAGAAAGATGGTATCAGAAGGCACTTGAAGAATCAATGCAGAGAGGAAAGGAGAATAAATCAAGACACAAGTCTACAAGTACTTCCATAAAACCAGCCGTGCAGTTACAGTAGGCACATTGGGATCCCCAATTAAATGGCTGCTTAAATTAGCCAAAGAGAGGAAGAAGTGGTTTTTAATTGATTTGACCTATATAAAATGTTCGTTCCCTTGCCTTCTTTGGACTTTTTGCCTGAACAGCAACCATGAAACCTTTTAAGTCATGCTGCACCTTGAAAATGAAGTAGAAGCTTTGTGGCAAACCTGGGCATCTTCCAGATATTTTGGGCTACTACTCCCATGTTGCTGTATAGCCACGCTGTTGGGGAATCATGGCTACTCTGATGCAAATCACCTGGAAATACCCATTTTGGGGAGTAGGGCTAGTTTATGGAAAGAGATAGTCCATGCTGAACTTCTCAGATACATTTGTAGAAATCATTGATTCCTTCATGGAGAATTGCATTTTAAAACACTTAGAAAAGCCAAAAGGAAAAAAAAAGAATACAGGTTTGAAGTTTGTAAAGGGTTCACATTTATAAGAAACAGTGTTACATGAACAAGCTTCGTTCAATAGGATTTGCTTTCAGGAAAGTGAACAGAACTGAAATGAAATGGAACAGAATTATAAATTCATAACATCTGAAGAACTGAATCTATGATCCACCTTATGTTGTGGAACTATAATTCCCAATGATCCTGTAAAACATAGTAAAATGTTGAAGGATGTTTGGAGTCTCAGCATCTGGACAACTATAGGTTTCCCATTCTTCCCTGAACATCATAAGGTTTCAAGATTATGTATATTTGCCTTGGAAATCAACCAATCAGCTGCATGAACTGTCCCAAAAACACTTTTAGGGGCTTCTTTTTGTTTGCAAAAACAAACCATAATGCATGAAATTAATAATGTTTTATGAGACACCCAATGCTGTTCATTGCCTACAAAAATTAAAGAAAAAATATATGTAAACTTGATATCAAATGTATGTTTGTTTAGTTTGCCACTCTTCATTAAAATGAATGTTGAGAATACTTCAGGGAAAGAAATGGTGAATTGAAGACAGCTAAAAGCAAAACTGATGACTACAGTGAAATGAAAAGCCACAGAGGGGACCAACTCTTCATAATTCCACTCTGAACAAGAAGAGCAATAGCAACAGCAATAGCACTTAGATTTATATACTGCTTCACAATGATTTTATAGCCCTCTCTAAGCAGTTTACAGAGTCAGCATATTGCCCTCAACAATCTGGATCCCCATTTTACTGACCTCGGAAGAATGGAAAGCTGAGTTAATCTTGAGCCTGGTGAGATTTGAACTGCCAAATTGCAGGCAACAGGCAGAAGTAGCCTGCAGTCCTGCATTCTAACCAGTGCGCCACCACCGCTCAAGAGGACTTGAGATTGCCCATAAGCACTCCAGATAATTGCTCCTCACAAGGAGAACATAAGACATTATTATCTGATGAATTTGGATTCTGGGAAATGAGAGAAACTATGGTCAGCACCTTTATAGACCCTTGGTTTGCATACTTTAGGAGTCTTTGATCAATATATCTGAAAGCGCTGTGAGTTTCCTTCAACCTTTGGCAAAATAAGTTTTAAATACCAGCTGAAGGACTTTTAACAAAATTGGGGTGGGAGAAATATGCAACAAGAGGGCATTTAGAATTTTGATTTTGAAAAAAAACTAAAGAAATAAGGGTCCAGATGGATTTCAAGTAAGATTTTGAAATTAATTATGAGAATTCCTCCTGTGAGAAAATAATGTTGTTTTGAATTTTTTTTAAAGATAAGATTTAAAGGCTGGACAGTAGAGGGAAATAGAATAAGCTAAAGATTAAAGGAGAAAAATTCCCCAGCATTTTTGGATTTAACTTGGTCTAGGATGCTCATTGTTTCCCAGTTGAAACTCTGTTAGTCTTCTGCTTGTCTATCCTCCATAGTGGCTGTTACAGTTCTTATTCTCTATGTTGCAAAGTAAAGGGCTGTGGTGGCTCTTATGGTTAGGACACTGAGTCAAAAGACCATTAAGAGGTTGAGAGCTCAGCAGTTCAAAAGCTAAGAATGTGTGCTGGGTGACAGAATGACCTCCTGTCAATTTGCGTCAGCTCCTGCCCATCTAGCAGTTCAAAAACACGCAAATGCAAGTAGATAAATAGGTACCACTTTGGTGGGAAAATAACAGGGATATGAAAGGAAGCCTCTCAAGCATCCCCTGGACAATGGTGATATCACTGGCTAATCCTTTCAACCCAGAAATGCCTTGATAGGTGCTTCTGGCACAAATGCAGTTGTAGTATGTTACAGATGCCTCCTGCCATTTTTCTTTTTGAGCTGATGGTTTACTTAAGATATTTTGGAGGGCTTTGTTGCATCATCCAACAAAATGGATACAAAATGGATGCAATTTTATCAAAAAAGTGCTTGACTACTCAACCCACTGCAGCATAATCAGTACAAGCTATGAAAGGCATAACACAATCCATACATGAAAAGCATCTCAGAAACAACCAACAGACTACTACAATCAAATGGCACCACTGTAGCAACAAACCAACCAAAGCCATTTAGCTGGGAATTGCAGGATTCATCAAGAGACCGTTAGGATTGCACACCTTACAGCCCAATGCCTTGAAAGGGGGAAGCAAGAGAAAGTCTGCCATAAGACAATCTCTACTTCAAAACCTAACAATGAGCATTGCACACAACATGGGCATTTTGTCCCACCATACAGTTCCTTAGCTGTCTTCAATCCTCCTTCAGATCTGCCAACTTTAGGGTACCAAGGTTTCCCTTTCCCTTTTTTCAAATCCAATGATTAGAGTACTTTTTTTCTTATTGTGAAAAGAAATGTACCAAGACAGTGATGAATGGGGAACAGGCTAGCGGCTGGGTGCCACTTTAGCCAGCTGGAAAAAGGTCTGATTAACTCAGGGGAATATTGAGCTCTGCAAGAACATCAATAGTGTGAACATTCATAAAGTGGTGCAAAAATGCTTTAAAGTGTTTGGGGGTTGGGAGGAAACTAAGTTTGGAAATGCAGTGTGACACTCAACAACACAAAGAGAAGACTTTTAGACTCATGACTACACCAACTTTGGAGTATTTCCCCAAAGGAGCCCTCCGAATTTCACTGTTCAAGCCAGGATTTAATTTTTGTATAAGGCAATTTTACAGAATGTTTAATGTCTCGTTTCATTGCTGGATTCTTATTATGCTGATGATCATTACCCTGCCCTGAAGACCTAAGAAAGGATGAAGGGTAATATAATGATTTCAATGTAGATCTTTTTTTTTAATACTATCGTGGGAATTAAGTGTTCAATCCCTTTTCATGCTCATCGCAGCCCAGGTTTTTAAGAGTAGGAGTTATAAGGAAAGACATCAGACCATAAACACATGCTAGTTCAGGGGTCATGCTCAGGATCACATCAAGTTAGCCCTAAGGCAAAGCACATATCTGGCTGCTGGGGCTGCAGAGGGCTGAGCTCTTGATTTGCATTTGCTCTCATTTAATACTTCCTCACGTGGTAATGTTACTGTGCAGAAAACTGTGAGAAGAAGCAGATAATCTTCACTTTTACTTTACAGCGCTGCAAACTGTGCTTGGCTAGAAACCATTGTAATAACCATCGTATGTGGCTTACGTTAATAGAGCCATTATGATAATGATTACAGATTATGGTACATTAGTTGTGTGCAATGTTAATGCTGCCATTATGGCCCTCTGGTGCATCACAGGCTTATTTGTTGCCTAATCAAGCTAGGTTACATGACACAACTATTTGCAAAAAAGCAAAGCAAATTAGGAACCATGGTGGATAGCAATAGTAATAACACTTAAGACCTATATACCACTTCACAGTGCTTTCCAGCCCATTCTAAGCAGTTAACAGAGTCAGCCTATTGCCCCCAACAATCTCAGTCCTCATTTTACCCACCTTGGGAAGATGGAAAGCTGAGTCAACCTTGACCCCTATCAGGATCAAACCCCTGGAGTGAGCACTGAGTTAACCTGCAGTACTGCTTTCTAACCAAGATGCCACCATGGCTCTAAGAAAAAGGATAGATGAAGAAAACCTACATATTCCCAATCTTAGTCAGGAAAAAAAGTATATAAACCAGAGAAATTGGTGAACTTAGTCAGGAAGAGAAGAAAGACGCTAAAGATACAGGGAAAATGCAGTTGAAATAACAAGAACATTGAACAATCGGTTAACTGAGCTTGCCACACCTCCGAAGAAGCCATGAAGAATCACACATGGTTTGTACTTGGATAAAAGACTAGCAGGATATCTCAGGGCTGGGAAGTAGAAAGAACATTCCATGAGATGGCAGTGATGGTCAAGTGAACCCAATATGGAATGTCCATGAAGCTAGCAGGAATCAAGTTTGTCTCATGGGAATCTTTACCTTCTAGAATTCCGACATGACACATTAATTGATTACAACAGGGGTGGTTTGGCAGTTGAGGTGTTAAACTTATATTGGGAAGACTCAGGTTCAAGTCCATCTTCAACCATGGAAGATGCCTAAGAGATTGGGGCCAGCCACTTCTTCTTAGCTCAACTTTCCTCATGCAACGATGATGGGGGGAAAAGAAGTAAGAACGCTATGTAAGCTGTTCTGAGTTCTGAATAAGAAGTGGATTATAAATCCAACCAATCATGGTAGCAGTGATGGTGATGATGATAGTGACAATATTGTATCCTCATGCAGTTATATTAAGATCTAGTGTATTTTTTGGCACAGCTCAGAAGAATTCTTTGCAGTCACTGATACAATTATAGATAGATAGATAGATAGATAGATAGATAGATAGATAGATAGATAGATGAAAGATATGATGATGAGATGATAGATAGATAGATAGATGATAGATGAAAGATAGATAGATAGATAGATAGATAGATAGACAGATGATAGATAGATATGACAATGATATGATATGAGATAGATAGAAGATGATGATAGATAGATAAAGATAGATAGATAGAGACAGACATAGATGAAGATAATAGACGCGATGACGATAGATGCAAGATAGACAGATAGATAGAAGATGACAGAAGACAGATAAGATGATAGATGATAGATCGAGATGATAGAAAGACAGATAGATGACGATAGATGAAATAGATAGACGATAGATAATCGATAGATAGATAGATAGATAGATAGATAGATGATAGATAGATAGATAGATAGATAGATAGATAGATAGATAGATAGATAGATAGATAGATGAAAGATATGATAGATGAAGATATAGATAGAAGATGATAGATAGATAGATAGAGAGATCAGATCAGATAGAAGATAGATAGATAGATCTCCACCACTTCCTCCGGATTGTTTCTCATCACTTCACCATTACCTCTCACAGGCTTGTATGAAACTACCTTGGGTGACATCCTATATCTGGTCTACCTAATTTATTATTACCAGGCTGAGTGGACCAGCTATCAGCCTCACGAGGTAGTCCAGAAAGAAGCATCAGAAGCACCAGCTCTACCGTTATTGTAAAGTTACAATAACAGAATCTTGCAAATCTGAAAGTACATTTTCCCCATCTTCTTTACAGCCCAAGAAACTAGGGAGAGTCCCTTCTGAGACATTTGTCACATCTATTCCTTGCCACTTATCCATCTGTGTCCCCGACTGTAGCTCTTTCCCCTGTCTCCCAAAGTCATTCTCACATATCATCACACCAGCAAGGTTACGTAAAGATCTCAAATAGTTTTCTTTCCTGGTTGTAGCTAGAAATTCTGACTATTAAGGATGGGATGCTGAAGACTACATTTTGTAACCAAAGAGAATATATTGCTTCTTTCTATTCTCAGGAAAAAAAACCACTATGAAATCCAGGAATAGACACATCCTATTGTTACCCCAAATATTTCAAAAGAAATATGACTGAATGATATTTAATCTATTCCTCTTATATTTACCCAACATGGTTTATGATTGCTTGTATATTGTTCTGTTCAAGCCATACCCTCAGCCTTCTTTTAGTGTTCTATTTGACTGCTAGGTATTCAATGAACCTCAACATGGGGCAACATCTTAAAAGTTGTAGATGATGCAGTCAAATATTTCATCTAATTCCAGGCCCTAAGGCCTCCTGTTTCCCACAGTCAAAGCCATTCCCTATCATATCAAGGGGTGCAAAATACCCCTGCCACTAGCCTTCCATCAGTTCTTAAACCTTCCTTGCAGCCTACTGAGCAGAGAGTGAAAACAAGAAAAATGGCATTAACAAGAAAGGAAAATAAATTGTCACTGATAAAATGCTGCAGCCCTTGTTGGGAAAAACTTAATAAAACCGATTGTACTAAACAAGAGTGGATAAATAGCAGTGGTGGGATTCAAAAAAAATTACTACTGGTTCTGTGGGCTTGGCTTGGTGGACATGGAGTGGCTTGGTGGGCATGGCTTGGTGGGTATGGCAGGGGAAGGTCACTGCAAAATCCCTCCCCACCCTACTAACCTGCTTTCCAGCTCCATTCTCCTGTGCAGGGCAACAGAAGAAGGCCCAGCCAATCAGCTGGGACTCGGGAGGCAGAGAATAGATGAGGGCAGGGCCAGTCAGAGATGGTATTTGCCAATTCTCCAAACTACTCAAAATTTCTGCTACCGGTTCTCCAGAACTGGTCAGAACCTGCTGAATACCATCTCTGAATAGGAGGGATGTAGAGGAAGGAGATTTTAAATCTGAATATGGAGAAACATAAGGAAGGACTGGCTGAGTTACTAGGCCTAACTCAGGATTCCTATTTCAGATTAAAGTCCTCCAGTTCCAAAGGTTTTACTTAATACTTATCCCAACTCCATACATAGAGTGAAGGCCTTTATCTCAGTTACTTCTGTAGAACACTTAGGGCTCATCCATAAATGTTCCTGGCTGCTTCAAAGATGCCCTGCTAATCATTTTTAAGAGCATGTCCCTTGCCTCATCCTCAGCTGAGGTGATTAATTTCACATTTAGCAGGTTCAGTGTTAATGCATTTCCCACCTTCTTCCAATACAAGTCTTGGTTTATACACAATTTGTGCTGCTTCAGAGTTGATTTTGAGGATGACTTGTGAGGATCTGCCTAGCTTCTTAGGGGCTGCTTTGGACCACTGAGGCCATAGCCCATCATACTCCTGGTCAGGTATTACATGGACTCATCTTCCATAAGTATAGTTAACTGCCATGATTGACAAGCAGCTTGTGGAATGGATGGTAGTGGCAGTGATAAAGCACATGATGGGCCAGGTGCTGGAGCCAGCACTAGCATATGAAAGAGGAGGAAGTAAAGTATAGAATTGTTGATGGGCAGATGGAAAGCTGGAGTTGACAGCATTGCTCCATCACCAAAAATACATCAAATGACGGAGCAGGCAAAAGAGCAGATTATGAAGCTGGTGATTGACCTGGTGACAAAGATAGTGATAGAGAAGATGGTGGAGCTAGTAACAGAGCCAGCAATAGAACTGATATTGGACTCAGCAGTGGAGTCAACAATGAAGCCAACAACAGAGGAATGCTACAAAGATAAACAATAGAGCAGGTTAGAAGACATGCTAAAAGCAAACAGTGGGCAAAAGAAGGCAAAAGTATAAGAGGGATAAACATGCATGAGAGGGACTGAAAGACTAAAGCACTGAGAAGATAATCCAAGGAATTTGGGCTTCCTGGTATAGTAGGATAGGCAAAAAGTTCCCACCTACATTGACAGATGGCTAAGCATGCAGGTCCACCCAAACTCATTTGCTCCCACGATGCCTCGAGTAAGCAACCAGTAGACATTTTTCAAGCAGCAGGAAAATCACTCAACTTGTCCCACATCAAAGCTAGTCTACCAGTGTTATTACTCATTTCATAAAAAACGCCTATTGGAACAGCTTATGTTTGTGACACTTCATAGGTTGGAGGAAAACCCATTAAACCAACTATCTGGTTATATCCTTATAAGAGCTGCTCACTCAGCTTTCATGTTCCTTTAGTTTTCTTTGATTTCTGTTGATGATCGTAGCAATAAAGACACAGAGACATTTGTTTGAACATACCTGTTTACTGTCTCCTGGGCTCAATAGCACATCTAGCTTGCCTGAACACAAAGATTCCCCGTTATTTTTGAGGACATGAATATAAGATGTTTGTTTAAAAGCGTGCATATTGCTTCAATTCTCAAAGTAACTCTAGGCAGTGAGCATATTAAGGTTAAAATAACAGGATAACAATAGTAAGAAAAGAACGCCAAGCAACAATAATTCATAAAATGCATTTGTGAAAGAATCTCACTTTATCAGAAAAGTCAGGAACAGATTCTCTCATGATAGATAGATGATTGATAGATAGATAGATGATAGATAAATAGATAAATGATAGATAGATAGATAGATAGATAGATAGATAGATAGATAGATGATAGACAGATAGATAGATAGATGGATAGATAGATAGATAGATAGATAGATAGATAGATAGATAGATGAACTTTATTGTCCCTTTATTGTCCCGTACACATACATTAAAATGAAATTTCATTGCATGCAGTTCTCAAAGGGTCGCCACCTCCAATATACACTACATATACATGACAAAATAAATAAATACAAAATTATGCATATACCCACATATATTATATGACACAGAGAAACAACACAGTTTTGTTCAGATGTATACTGTACATGGCAAGAAAAATGAATCTTGCAAGTTTACCAGACGGATGGTATAGGGAACAATGCAGTTGCAGAATCTGGTAGTCCTGCTAGAAGTACTTCGAAACCTCCTCCCAGAGGGGAGAGTAAAAGTAACAGACCGTAAAGTGGGTGTGCGGGGTCTCTAACAAAGCTTTGAGCTCTAAGCACATAGTGCTTATAAACAGTATTCTGAATAACAGGAAGCAAGCTTCCTATAAACTTCTTGTCTGTCCTTACTGTTAAGTTTGCATGAAGAGTCAGACGCGGAGTGCTTCAGTGAAGAGTTTATTAGTGACTACAGCTCATAACAGACCCAATTTGGCTGGGCTGCGGCTGCTACTTATAGCCAGCAGCCGCAGTTGCCAGCCAATCAGAGTGCAGGATTTTCCCGCACTTTTTAAACCAATCATTTCTGACATTTTACAAGAACAGTTCAAACTAAACCAATGACATTCAAACCTGCATACATAACACTTACCACTCTCTGTATGGACTCTCTGAGGCACTACTGCCACCAAACCAAACAGTGATGCAGCTTGTTAAAATGATCTCAGTTGTGCCTCTGTAAAAAGTACACAGGACAGAAGGCAAAAGATCATAATGCAGGACCTGCTGAAAGGGCCAGGTTTCTACAACTTTGCAAAAACACAGCTGAATTGGGCCCATCCATAACTTGGGATGACACTATTGCATAGGATAGGGGCAAATTATAGTAAGATTTGTCTGCTAGGATAGTGGTCCCCCACCTTTCTGGCTTCATAGACTGGGGAGAGGGGATAGTTTCACATGGGCAACTGAATCCTGTGCATGTGCAAATGGAGCTTTGCAGGCTCACTCACCGCTTGCACACACTGGTTTCCAATGGACCATGGACCAGTAGTGGTCTGAGGAATGGGGGTTGGGGACCCCTGTGCTAGGACATAGAAGAGGACAGGGCTTTACAGCTGGGGACTGGAGTGTGTCAACTCTGGCAAATGTTGCTGATTTGGTAGAAACAACAGGAAAAAATGGATCCCAAAGAATACCAGGCCCTAAGGACATATTAAGTCTTTTTAAAGGGCTTAATGGGTGACAAACAATATATTGATATGCACCTGGAAGTTCACTGGTAAACAATGCAGTTTGCAGAGCAGAGATGTTTAATGGGCAAAATGGGGAATGCCCAGAGCTATCCACACAGCCACACATTGGATTAGTTGTAGCTTCCAAGTAGCTCTCAAAGGTAGGCCGGTATAGAGTATGTTATAGTAGCAGATGGGGAAGCAGAACTGAAGTGTGAGCCATTGAAAGAAGGGTCACCCAATCCAGGAAAAGTCATCATTGATGAATAAGATGGATCTCCAAAGGTCCCCCTGCCCATGGCTGCTCATCAAGCAGCAGCCAAGGATCCAGGAGAACCTCCAAATCACATAGTTCCATTCCCATTGAGAACCAAAGATGGTAATTCTCTATCATGAGGAGGTCCTTGAAAACAAAGCAACTTGTTTTACAAGAGTTGACACCCACACTTGACTCATCACAAGACCCTCATTTAACACACTGATACCTGACTCATCACAAGACCTACTGACTCCAGGAAACACTTATACATGGAGGAACAATAACTCTTGCATCCCCTAAATTCCACTGAAGATGTTACCTAATCTGGTAACAAAATGTTCAGAAATCAACCCACAAGCTTGGAAAATGAACCTTCACCCTCAGTTGACTCCAAGCCTATTGTTCCCTATCAAGACCCTTACAGCCTTGAGGCAGTGGGACAAGACTTGTTCAACCAAGCACCAAGACATACAGTTGGGTACCACCTGATCCTGTTTCAACACATGTCCTCACCTAATGGCATCATGTAGATTTTAAATTGGTGTGGGAGGGCAAGTGAGTTCTGTGGGACCCTACAAAGCAAGGGCTTTCAGCTAAATCTCTCTCCACCTAGCAACATTAACTATGATCAACCCTGGAGGGAGCAGGAGAAACTCTGCAAAACTCCTCACTCCCAACCCATGGAGATGGTCCAGAAGAATACTGTGATTACAGGTACTGGTCATCACTGAGAGATCAAGCAGGATTAGGAAAATCACATCACCCCATCCTTCCAAAGGACATACATAGGTGTGATCAGCACTGTCTGAAGGCTGTACCCATGGAAAAAGACAGAAGATTCGCTGATGATGTAAAGCTATTGAACACCACCGACAATACTGCTACCCTTCAAAAAGACCTCGACTACGTATCAGAATGGTCAAACAATGGCAACTTCAAATCTCAACAAATAAATGCTCTGTCTTACATATTGGCAAAAAAAAATCAGAAAATAAAATACAACTGAATAGTCAAGACCTTGTTGATGATCCAAACTCTGTCAAGGACCTTGGAATACTCATCTCAAATGATCTAAGTGCTAGAGCCCACTGTAACTACATAGCCAAAAAGGCATTAAGAGTTGTTAACCTAATCCTATGTAGCTTTTTCTCTGGTAATATCACACTACTAACTAGGGCATACAAAACATTTGCTAGACCAATACTCGAATACAGCTCATCAGTCTGGAACCCACATTACGTATCTGTTATTAACACAGTTGAGAAAGTCCAGAAATATTTCACAAGAAGAGTTCTCCACTCCTCTACTCATTGCAGAATACCTTATGCCACCAGACTTGAAATTCTAGACCTAGAAAACCTAGAACTACGCCGTCTTCTGTCCGATCTAAGTATAGTATATAAAATCATACATTGCAATGTCCTTCCGGTCAATGAATACTTCAGCTTCAACCATAACAATACAAGAGCACACAATAGATACAAGCTCATGGTTAACCGCACCAAACTTGATTGCAGGAAATACGACTTCAGCAACAGAGTGGTCAATGTCTGGAATACTCTACCTGACTCTGTGGTTTCTTCCCCAAACCCCAAAAACTTTAACCTTAGACTGTCTACTATTGACCTCACCCCTTTCCTAAGAGGTCTGTAGGGGGCGTGTATAAGCGCACCAAAGTGCCTACTGTCCCTGTCCTATTGTTTCTTTTATTTTTCTTGTATGTATTCATTTCATGTATTCATAACTATGTTTATCCTTATACTTATTATCTTGTAAGCGATTGACAAAATAAATAAATAAAATAAATAAATGAAGAACCACAAAAGTATCTTAGTGACAACAGCTCAGTGGTGGGATTCAAAATTTTTTACTACCGGTTCTGTGGGCGTGGCTTGGTGGGCGTGGCAGGGGAAGGATACTGTAAAATCTCCAGTCAGAGGTGGGATTTGCTGCTTCTCTGAACTACCCAAAATTTCCGCTACCAGTTCTCTAGAACTGGGCGTGGCAGGGGAAGGATACTGTAAAATCTCCAGTCAGAGGTGGGATTTGCTGCTTCTCTGAACTACCCAAAATTTCCGCTACCAGTTCTCTAGAACCTGCTGAATACCACCTCTGCAACAGCTAGGAACAAGTTCCTGCCTGTTTCTCCCTTCGTCTGGGCTGTCAGGCACACTTAGCAATAGCAATAGCATTTAGACTCATATACCACTTTATAGTGCTTTACAGCCCTGTCTAAGCAGTTTGCAGAGTCGGCATATTGTCCCCAACAATCTGGGTCCTCATTTTACCAACCTTGGAAGGACGGAAGGCTGAGTCAACCTTGAGCCGGTGAGATTCAAACTGCCAAATTGCAGGCAGCTGGCAGTCAGCAGAAGTAGCCTGCAGTACTGTATTGTAACCACTGTGTCACCACGGCTCTTAACCACACTTAGACATGTAAGGTTCAAGGTTGCTACTTTATTATATTCTGCCTATTATACAGGAATCTCCCCAGGCTGCCAGCCTTAGCAGATAGGTAGGGTTCTATAGGGTTTAAGGGAGGGTCAGTGCTGGACCTCTTGCAGCTGCACAAGGACTCAAGGAAAATTCTGTGCTTGAAGCCTCTCCCCATGCCTGCCTGGTTGTTTCCTAACATAGGGTCTCAGAATAGGGGTTCAAACAGGGTCAGCAGTTCTTGGAGCCAACATCTTCATATACCAGCTCCTGTACTGAGAGCAGCTGTTTGCAAGAGCCTTCAATCAATGTGCACATGTCTGAATATTGGCTGCAAAAAGATAGTGTGAAATACTCTGTCCTCATTGGGCTATTTTGGAAATTACTCCCCCTCCCCTTAAGATTATTTTCTTAAGGGTTTTTTTTTGTCGTCGTTTTTGTCCTTCTGCAAACATTGGCCTCCTTCCAAGCTTGCTGATAGCACCCTTTTATTCACGGGCTGTGACACTGCGGCTATGTAAAAATTCATGCTTGGATGCATATGCATGTGTGTATAAAGCACGCTTGCCTTTGAAGATTGAAATAGCAGAATGAAATTTGGTAGGGCTGTTCGATTGATTTTTTTTCCTCCTATTCGGTTTAAATAGCAGTTAATGTTAGCAGCAGGCTTGTTTTTATGGAGAGATGTAAAAATGTCACATACCAAATTAAATTTGGGAGTGGTAAGTACATTACTTGTGTTTGGGACTGCAATGATTATAATTTTTTAAGTCCATAATGTGTAGTATTGTCCCTAGAAGCTTTAATGGGGAGAAAGTCATGACTCTTAGTCCAAAGAGTATAAGTGAACATTGTTCTCTGAAATACACACAAGAGTGCCCCTCTATATCAGTGGTGGGATTCAAACTTTTTTACTACCGGTTCTGTGAACGTGGCTTGGTGGGCATGGTGTGGCTTGGTGGACGTGGCTTTGTGGGCATGGCAGGGGAAGGATACTGTAAAATCCCCATTCCCTCCCCACCCCACTAACCTGCTTTCCAGCTTCGTTCTCCTGTTCAGGGCAACTAAAGAAGACCCAGCCGATCAGCTGGGACTTGGGAGGCAGCAAATAGATGGGGCGGGGCCAACCAGAGGTGGTATTTACCAGTTCTCCGAACTGCTCAAAATTTCCGCTACTGGTTCTCCAGCTGAATACCACCTCTGCTCTATATGTATCCACCCTCATCCCTACAAAAATACTGGAAGTTCTCGAGTTACAACCACAATTGAACCCAAAATTTATGTTGCTAAGTGAAACATTTGTTAAGGGAGTTTGCCCCATTTTACACAGTTGCTAAGTGAATCATTGCATCTGTTAAGTTAGTAACACGGTTGTTAAGTGAACCTGGATTCCCCATTGACTTTGCTTGTCAGAAGGATCACAAAAGCTGATCACGTGACTCCAGGACACTGCAGCCATCGTAAATGTGAACCAGTTGTCAAGCATCTGAATTCTGATCATGTGACCATAAGGATGCTGCAACTATCCTAAGTGTGAAAAATGGTTGTAAGTTACTTTTTTCAGAGCTTGTTGTAACTTTGAATGGTCACCTGTAGCTTGAGGACTACCTGTATTCCATCCTTTCCTCCAGGCTTTCCTCCTTCCTTAAAAATTCAAGCTGCAAATTTTCAATCCTAGACTAATGAATCACAGTGTGTGCACTTCAACACAATTCTTCATTTAAGCCCAGGATGCGCTGTCATGTACCATCTCCCACAAGGAACTGATTATCACGCTCAAATTGCTCAAGCATTTGGCATGTAATTGCGAGGGTGCAATTTGATCCTCATGGCCATTCTCAAGAGAGAATAGATAGAGGCAAACTATCTATGTAAGCATGTGTGCATTAAACATCTGTGTACACACAAAGAATCAGAAATAAGTAGAATCCGTGTCAGGAATTTTATATCCCATCTGAAATACTTCATGTCAGGAGAACATCCCTTCTCTGGCATCTTCCTTCCCAGTTTATCTTGTAGATTCCACCTGGAAGGTTTGCTATTATTATATTATGGTTCTTTGCACAGTCAGCCAGATGTTTAGATTAGATTTGGCATTAGCCATGATGACGCAGTTGTTAGAATCAGTGGTCGGATTCAAATTAGAGCGGGCTGCAAAGCACTATAAAGTGATATATAAATCTAAGCACTGTTGGCTATTGCTGTTTTGTTGCATGTATCAAGTCTTTCCCAAGGACCTGGAATAGACAAATGTTGTATTTTGATGCATTAAAGATAGTGTCACTGGATATAAGCTATTCCAAGTAAAGCTGCCTTTTGCAATTGACCGGTGTGATTTTGTCAATGCCAAGGGTGTTCAAGTGGTGATCCAGTTGTTTTCAGATTGCACCCAAGGCACCAATTACTATTGGTACCACCCTTGCTTTCTTTGCCATAGTCATTCTATTTCTATTTCTATTTCTAAGTCTTTCTATTTTGTGATTTTTCACCAGTGTTTTCTCTTCCCTTCTGCTGTGTTATTATTATTATGCTCTTGGCTATTGTTACTTATCACCTGGAATGGGGGAAAACCTCCTTGAGTGTTTTATAGCTAAGGAGCATATGTAGCACCTTTTTATTTAAGAGGGTGATTTTGGAGAGAAAACGTATCTCTTCCCACCAAAGCAAATAATTGATGACACATCTGAAGTCCCACAAGAACTCTGAAAACCTTCCAGCCTGTAATATACTTTACACAGAAATCAGCAATTCAGAGGGAAGCCAATCAAGGATGTGGCCTTTCACTTCTTGCACATCTCCTGCATGAAGAATAAGCCTTTAGCAAAGCTTTGAAGTAGTTTTTAACATCCTCCCAAGGAGAAATCTACAACCCAAAAGAGCACTCTGGTAGCAGAAAAGCAAGAGTGCCCCAAGTCCCCAGATGCCATCTTTTCAGCTTGTTCCTCTCCCTGCAACAGAAGTAATTTGCTCCCCGGTCAGCCTTTGTTTTCTTTCAGAACCAAAGTCTAATATATGTATGGCATCCAGAAGAGTTCACCTCTGATGCACCAGCTCTCTTCAAAAGAAGGCTGCCTTCCTTTTCCCTTTGCGCATTGTGGGTGTCCCATGAGAGCTGCCAGCCTCTATATACTGTATATAAGGCAGCCTTGAAATGGAACAAGACTCTTCTGGCCCTTTTGACAGTTTGGATTGCTCACCTGCTTTGCATCGCTTTCATTTTCCCTCTGAGTTTCGTCATTAGAAATATTGGCTCGTTGGGACCTTATCAGGGACAGACTTGAAGGTCTACAGAACAGGTATAGTGGAGAAAGGACACTTTTCAGAACTTTTCAGAAATACTGGAATATTGCTATCATGTCCCTACTTCTTTGCTCTAGACTAGCCATACCCAGTTCCTTGCAGCCATTCTTCATATATTTTTGTCCCCAGGCCTTTAATCCTCTTAGTTTCTCTTCTTTGCACTTTTTCCAAAGTCTTTTTTGTAATGTGGTGACCAAAACTGGGAAAAGGGAAAGTCTACCTGGAATTAAGGCATTCTTGCCAACAGCATGCCATTGCTATTTCCCAGAAATGTTCTCCTACTAGTTTCCCATCCAAGAATAAACCAGGTCCAACCCTACTTAGCTTTTCCAAGATCAACCAAGGTTAGCTAGGGGCTGCCATCTGCTGTCAGCAAAATGAAGCAAACCTGCAAACAAGTCAATCCTTTTCAGTGGGGCTGTCGCTTGAACTCTGTCCAAACTAAGCAAGAATCCTCAATATTATCTTCAACAGTGTTGTGGAACCTGTTGCTGAATCACGATTCCCAGAATCCCATACCTTTGACCATTTGGCTGACAATGCTGGTAATGATAGTTTAGCAAGTTTGTCCACTTATTTATGCATTCGTTTCACCTGTATCATATCATACATGGATTTGCAATTTACATTAACATTTCACCTCAATTTAAAAAATCAGTAAAATATGAATGTTAAATAGATCTGTATTCAGATACCAACTCTAGGGCATCTACCCATTGAAGCGCAGCATCATTTTACGTGAAACAAATCAGATACTGGACCAGTATAGGTCCTCAGCTTACAGCTGGTCACAGTGTGATCTACAGTTTAGTGTGGGATCCCTCAGTCACACAGAAGGGAGGATACTATACCATTTACAAAGGAAATCCTGGCAAACACCACATGAGGTACAAATCCTATTCAAAGCTGTCCATTGCTGAAGTGGTAGTTGAAAACCTGGCACCTTTTGTGTAGGGTCATTTATATATCTACCTGTATCTGGGTGCTCAATAACCCATTTGTCCTCTTCAGATGATAGAGAGTAGGGACAAAAAATAAAATAATATTTTTGGGGGAATGTCACAGGGATTTTTTTTGCCACAAACGTGTTTCCACCCATTAGTTTTCAACTATTTTTCTTTTTTTTAATTTTCTCATTTGAGGTAATTTTTAGAAATCAGTAGAACAGAGTTTTCATTTTGAGAAGGTGCTACAAACCCTACAAGCAATATAATGTCATTGTGGGTATAATATGGCTAGCAATGGTAGGATTCAAAAAAATTTACTACCAGTTCTGTGGGCGTGGCTTGGTGGGCATGGCAGGGGAAGGATACTGTAAAATCTCCATTCCTTCCCCACTCCTGGGGAAAAATTACTGTAAAATCCCATTCCCTCCCCACCCCACTAACCTGCTTTCCAGCTCCATTCTCCTGTGCAGGGCAACAAAGACCCAGCCAATCAGCTGGGACTCAGGAGCCAGAGAATAGATAGGGGTGGGGCCAGTCAGAGGTGGTATTTTTGCTGGTTCTCTGAACTACTCAAAATTTCTGCTATCAGTTCTCCAGAACTGGTCAGAACCTGCTGAATAACACCTCTGCATCTCACTACAGACAACTCTGGGTGGTGCACAACAATGAGATAAAACAGCAAGATTAAAAAAAAAACAGAGTGCTGAGTTTGCTCCTCGAATTCCCAACCCTTAATCAGATGTTTCCCAGGCGAATGGGCACACTTCCAAACAAATCAATAGTCTGCAATCACCAGCCGGTTCTCCATTTTCTAAGGTTTGTCTAATGTCATTTTAAAGTGATATGGCAAGAAGTTTGGCAATTGCCCAAGGAGTCCCTGGGCATGACTTAGCTATTCCAACCCTAAGGCATGGAAGGACCTGCAGATTATTTTTATCACAGCTCAGTGCTGTTCATTTTTGTTATGTATGCAGGTTTGAATGTCATTGGTTAAGTTTGAACTGTTCCTGTAAAATGTCAGAAATGATTGGTTTAAAAAGTGCGGGAAAATCCTGCACTCTGATTGGCTGGCAACTGCGGCTGCTGGCTATAAGTAGCAGCGCAGTCCAGCCAAATCGGGTCTGTTATGAGCTGTAGTCACTAATAAACTCTTCACTGAAGCACTCTGCGTCTGGCTCTTCATGCAAATCTAACAATTTTCTTCACTAAATATCAGGCCTGGCCTAAGGTCCTTTCTCAGGCCGAAGCTCTGCTTTCTCAGGATTTTGGGAAGAGAAAGCACTTTGAGAAAGAGCCTGGTGGCGCAGTGGTTAGAGTGCAGTACTGCAGGCTACTTCTGCTGCCTGCCAGCTGCCTGCAGTTTGGCAGTTCAAATCTCACCAGGCTCAAGGTTGACTCAGCCTTCCATCCTTCCAAGGTCAGTAAAATGAGGACCCAGATTGTTGGGGGCAATAGGCTGACTCTGTTAACCGCTTAGAGAGGGCTGTCAAAGCACTATGAAGCAGTATATAAGTTTAAGTGCTATTGCTATTCCCCCAGGAAGGGAGGAGAAAATAGCAGACAAAGAAATAAAAAAAAAACCAGGACACTGAAGAAAATTTAGAGAACGGAAGTGGCAGTTACAGAGAAATTCAGGAGCGCAGGCAGCAGAATAGCAAATTACAGCAAGCTCTTTTTTATAATCAGTGGGGGAATGTCAATGGAGATTCTCAATCATTCAAGTCATGGTTGTTTCAAACGTGCTTTTTCCAAAAGGTAAGTGGACTTTCTTGGGATATTTTTTTCCTTGAAAAAATTTCACTTCTCATCCAAGAAGCTGAAAAAAGGTTCTTGGGAGAGAAGCAAAACGTTTTCAAAGAAGAAAACAAAAAAGTCAATCTAATTAATCTAGATTCTATTTTGTCCATTTTAATAATGTATTTCGTATTCCCATTTTTTGTGTGTTTGAACTATGTTTTTTCCTCTATCTTCATATTTTTTAAAAAAACTATGTTAAATAATTTTAATTTTTTTTACCTTTTGGAAAAAGCACCTTTGGGACAATCAGTGGGGGGAATAATAAATGCTGCTTTTTGCATTCTTGGCAAGCCTTACAATTTTACCACACTACAAAAATGACTGAGGAAGGAGATGGGGGCATTGCAGTGAGGACTGGTGGTTTTGGAAGCGAATATGTTGCCCCACTTGGAAAGTGTGGCTGCGGTTTTGTGGTATCTTATAGGTGAGCATTCTGTAAGGTAAGTTTTCACAAGCCAGAGCTCTCTCCATCCCATGTGCACTGGAAGGGTTTCCCTCTGAGGAGGAACAGAGAGGCTTTCTTAACTTAACAGTCCAGTAGCAAATACCGTTTGGTACCAATATACTATAAGAAGCATTCATTTCAGTGCAACAGACAGGAAGATAAAACTGTGTCCTTGACTGGCCCCATCTAGATCAATAGACAAGTAAGCACTTAAGGGGAAGACAATTACTTTAATGATCTAGAGCCCTTCACCACACTCCTGGAAAAGAAATTCCACACAGTGTAAATTTTGCTGATGAATTTGATGGCTGGGAGCTTTTCCAATTTGATAGCTGGAAAATGAGCAACCCTGGTATCATCAGGGGGTAACCATGTTAGTCTCCTGCAGCCAGACAACAACAAATAGTCTTGCAGTATCATATGACTAATCACCTGTGAGGGGGAAAAAGGCTTTTGTAGATAACTGTCTACTTAATCAGATCTCACTGCATTTCCTTTCCTTCTAGGCTCCTTTAGACCAGTGGTTGCCAACTGGCAGGCTGGGGACCATCAGTGGTCCACAATAAAATTTTGGTGGTCCGCAAAGAAATGTCACCCCCAAAGCAATTAATCCAGGTGGTGCAGGAACACAAGGCTGCGCCGCCCACATGGCCAACAGGAACACAAGGCTTGCATCACTTGCATTGCAAACGACATGAGGTAGTGAGGGCAGGGGGAAAGGTGGAGGGGCGGGATTTGCCCCACTCACCCCATGTGCCTCACCTGGCCACCAGGCTGCTTCTTTCTGCTTCTTTCTTCTGCTGCTTTTGGCTGCATGCAAGGAAAGCAGCAAAAGTCTTTCTTTCTTTCTTCCAAACTCCGCCAGAAATGAGTCTTTGGGATCCTGCAAGGCATCCTGCTCCAAGAGGCTGTGCCATTCTGGCAGAGTTTGGGGGAGAGAAAGAAAGACTTCTGCTGCGTTCCTTGCATGAAGCCAAAAGTTTCTCTCCCCCTGCACCCCCCCGCCCCCCGAGAACAGAGCTGGAGATGGTATCCTGCGATCCCAAATAAAGAATGATTGATCAGTAGGAAAACGGGGTGACAAATTTTCCTGCAGAGTTTTTTGGGATTTTTCCAGGGTCTCTGCTGCTTCTGCTTTTTCTTCAGAGACCCTGGGAAAATCCTAAAAAAAATCTGCAGGAAAATACCCCACCCCATTTTCCTACCGATCGATCGGTCTTTATTTGGGATCGCAGGGTACTCTCTCTCTCTCTCTCTCTCCCCCTGAGAACAGAGCTGAAAAGGAGATTAGAAATGTGGTTGCCTTGGAGGGGGTGGGGATGTGTGAGGGACATGTGTGTGTGAGAGAGGGAGAGGGAGGGAGGGAGGGAGAGAGAGAGAGAGAGAGAGAACATCACCGCCAGCCCTCCGAGGTTAGATTGGATCTCTCTCTCTCTCTCCCTCTCCCTCCCTCCCTCCCACCAATGTCAGTAAGCCACCATCACTCAGAATTCATATTAGTGGTCCGTGGAATTTAAAATCATGAGATTGGTGGTCCCTGAGGTCCAAAAGGTTGGCAACCCCTGCTTTAGACTACAGCAGCATGTCTTTAAAACTTTGTGCCAGGATGAGACACCTAATGTGGGGCTGTGACCTCTGGAAGCTTTGGTCATAATAAATATGTTAGTCTAAGAGGCCACGAAACTGTTTGTCCTTTTTCCTGGAAATGCTGAAGTGATATCATGCATAATGGGAAGAATGTAATGAATGCCATTGGAATGTGCATCCACAGTTCAAAACCTTCTTTATAAAAATGTTTTAAATAATATGCTTAAATAAAAATCATTTTTCAGTGTTTTATAACGCAATCCCTTTCTTTAAATTACAAATTCAGTGGAGGGAAGAACCATCTAAATTGAACAAGCATATCAAAGCAATTAACTGTGATAGGGAATATTATCAAAAGAGGCACACAGTAAAGTATGTACATCTGTAACCAAGCAACTAATCGAGAGCATGTTATCATATTTTTATAATGTTGTCCAAAGGCATTTCTTTCCTAGACAGCTCATGGACCAGAGTATGTATGTGTGTGTGTGTGTGTGTGTGTGTGTGTGTTTTCGTAGATCTTCTTGGTCATTGGCTGGATTAGACATTGTGTTCAGACCCCCTCAGAAGAAAATTTATTAATTCTCCAGGTGGGCTGATTTTCTCAGATTCAGAATAACGTCAGATGGTGCTCCATTCAAAATCCAAGAAAGAAATACTTAGACTCCATTAATTAGAGAAAAGATATCTTTTACTGGAAGTCAAGTGGTAGCAACAAAAGAATTCTGAATCTGAGAGAAAGAGTGCGAAAATCACATATACAAAGTGATGGCAACGTTCCCATCCACAATAGTTCAACTTGTCCACCCAATAAAAAGTTGTGTATAACATCATGTGGGCATCTCCAGGTGGTGACAAGGCCTCTGTCCATTGACCTTGACATATTTTGATAAAGAGCTGCGGCTGCGCATAGCATAAGATAGAAACCTAAGCAAGAAACTTCCCTCCCCAACTTATACAATTCTGTTTTGTAAAACCTCCAGCTCACTTCCCATAACCATGTCCCCCCTCCTCCCCCCGTTACTTATGACAGCTGAAAGATGCAAAGCAAAGGAAGAAAATCTTGAAGGCTGACAGATAAATGGATGGATGGATGGATGGATGGATGGATGGATGGATGGATAGAATAGATGGATAGATGATAGATAGATAGATAGATAGATAGATAGATAGATAGATAGATAGATAGATAGATAGATAGATAGATAGATAGATAGATAGATAGATGGAAAATAACTAGCATGTGGTGGCCTAGTGATGAAGATGCTCACCTCCCAGTCAGAAGGTTGAGAGTTCAATCCTAGGTAGCTAGGGTGCAAAAAAAAAATCTGCTGTGAACTCCATATGGCATCAAGAAGGGCATCTGGCCAGTAAACACTCAACTCTATCCAGATACCCCTAACTCTATCCTGGATTAAGGGATTACAGGGTCATAAAAAAGGAGCTTTAGATGAGAGAGAGAGAGAGATGCAATCAGGGCCACCATCTTTTGACTTTTGTGACTGCCCTCTCCCCTGGACATCTCTGCTTAGAAGTTAATCTCTCACAAAATTTTGCGCTTGTTCTGATACCATTCTGTCCTAAACACTGGGTCTAATGCTGGAAGGAGCAGAGCTGAGAAGAGCAGAAAGTGAAAGAATCTCAAATGTCAAGCACGCTACATTTGAATGGGCTCTTCCAAGCTTTAATCCCGCCCCCCCAGTCAATTCTGAATTCAGGGTTTTGAAAAGCAGCGGGATGTCATCAAAATAATATGAGGCTTAACTGTGTTTCCTTTGCCAGAACATTGTGAAAATTCTCTGAAACATGAGACTGGAAAAACAAAAAAGAGATTTGTCCAAATCCAAAAAGCAGACTTCAGGAATTGGACCACATTGCGTGTGGTATGATATTTTGCTTCAACACTAGCCCAGTCTCTCTTTTTCACCCTAGAATTTGGTTTCCCAAAAGCCAATTCGTAAATAGTTTCTGCCAATATGGGGGTGGGGAATGGGGATCTTCTTGTTGTAGAACTGGTTTTTCACTGTTATTGTGACTATCTTGTCTATTGCACTGGAGCCCTTATGTTAAAGAGCTATTTGGCCAAAAACAAAAAAAACCCTCCTATCAAAAGCATCTCTCTCTTGTACCTTTTTCTTCTCCAGCCCAGTAGAATAATAAAAATGCATATTTGCTGTATATTAGAAGAACCATTTGCAACTGAGAAAGCTGGAAATGGTGACATCTGTTCTATCAGCATTGATCCTTCAAAGTGAGAGGAAAAGCTGGTGCTTCTGCAAAAAAAGAGGAAGAAGTTCTCCTCTGCATTACCTCTGGGTCTATTCAAGACTCAGCCTTGAAATTGAAAATGGATCTGAAGGTGAAAATGAATTTGAAGAGCTTGAGGTGTGAGCCTGAAAGGAAAAAGTTGTTGTAATACTAATCTGCCATCAACCCTGGGGTCCTGTAAGCATTTCATGGTTAGCCTGAGTGTGTGTGGCTGTTCTCAGTTGCTAGTTTTCTATAATGTCTGTTGTTTTTCAGTCTGTTTTGTTGCTTCTTTGTGGGGTGGGGCTGCCCTTATTTTAATTGTCAGCCACCCAGAGTCATGTATGTGAGATTGGAGGCCTATACATGTACATAAATAACAATAACAGTAACTCCATCGCTCACATCATCTGGTGTAAAAATTCAGGTAGTCCTCGACTGACAGCTACAAACTGAGCCCAAAATTTCTGTTGTTAGGTGAGACATTCGTCAAGGGAGTTTTTTGCCCCATTTTACCACCTTCCTTGCCACCATTGTTAAGTGAATCACTGCAGTTGTTAAGCTGGTAACGAGATTGTTAGGTGAATCTGGCTTCCCCTTTGACCTTGCTTGTCAGAAGGTCCCAAAAGGGACCACATGATCCCAGGGCAGAAGTCATAGTCAGCAGGTTCTGACCAGTTCTGGAGAATCGGTAGCAGAAATTTTGAGTAGTTCAGAGAACCGGCAAATACCACCTCTGACTGGCCCCACCCCCATCTATTCTCTGCCTCCTGAGTCCCTTTTGTTGGCCTGCACAGGAGAACGGAGCTGGAAAGCAGGTTAGTGGGATGGGGAGGGAATGGGATTTTGCAGTGACCTTCCCCCAGGAGTGGGCTGGGATTGGGGATTTTACAGTATCCTTCCCCTGCCATGCCCACCAAGCCACGCTCACCAAGCCACACCATGCCCACCAAGCCATGCCCACAGAACCAGTAGTAAAAAATTTTGAATCCCACCACTGATCCCAGGACACTGCAACCATCATAAATATGAGCCAGTTGCCAAGCATCCAAATACTGATCACATGACCAAGGGGATGCTGCAATAGTCACTAAGTATGAAAAATGGTCATAAGTCACTTTTTTCAGTGTTGTTGTAACTTTAAATGGTCATTAAACAAATCATTGTATGTTGAAGACTACCGTATGATTTTCCCTTCCGTAAAGATTTTTCCTGGGAAGAAGGCTAGGAAACCAAACTTTTTTTTAATTACATTTATATGCCGCCCTTCTCCAAAGACTCAGGGTGGCTTACAATTTTTGGAGCACAACCCAATGCGCTCAGCAATAGCCTTCATTCCATTGTATATGCCTGCTTATTACTAAGCGGCATTTTTACAAGGTCACCTTATTGCCCCCAACAATCTTGGGTCCTCAATTTACCTACCCCGAGAGGATGGAAGGCTGAGTCAACCTTGAGCCTGGTGGGATTCGAGCCTGCAATAATTACAGGCAGCTGGATCTTAAAAGCAGGCATTTAACAGCCTGAGCCACCAAAGCTCTTTTCACGAACAGAATTTCATTGGCATGAAAATACATGCCCAAACAGGATTGTTTCATAAACCCATAATGTGGATTGGTGAGTTTGGTGTATCATATTGTATGAACTCAGCTACCATGGTTACCAAATCATGGCTTATAGTGTTGTGAGTGAACACACCAATGATGCTGCAACCCGTAACTAAAGCTAATAGAGCCCAACTTGGGACAGTGTGAATACAGGCATGTAAGTACGGGAATGATTCTTTAAAAAAGAAATCTTCCAGCCTGAGCCCCTCCAGAGAAATATTAGGCAGTATCATTTCCAGAATCCCCTGCTTGAAATTCCCTTTCTGTACTTCTGGCAGAATCCTGAGTTTCTGCCCGCTTGAATGAAATGCTACCAGCCAAGAGGCTGTAAAAGCCAGCCAAATGGGAGCCATACTGTGGCTATAAAAGGAGAACTGGTGGCACCCTCCACATAAACTAGCAGATTGCTAGTATCCAACAGAGTTGTGGCTGGAAAATTGTTCTCATGGGAAGGAAAAGAAACAATACCAACATCTGTACCATTTGACATTGTGGCTCAGCAGTTAAAGACACTAACCAGGGTTGAAGAGCTGAGCGCTGTGTGATGGGGTGAGCGCGCAATCTTGCCCCAGCTCCTGCTTGCCTAGCAGTTCGAAAGCATGCAAATGAGAGTAGGTTAATGGGTACCACTTTGGTGGGAAGATAATAGCTCCGAGCATCTCGGCATATAGCCATGCTGGCCATGTGACCACAGAAATTGTCTTCGGACAAAGCTGGTTCCCTCAGCTAAGAAACCAAGATGAACACAACTCCATAGAGTCAAACACAACAAGACAGAGGAAACTTTTACCTTTATATAACTTGAGTGTAAAGCTCTGTGTCCCTAACCTTATGCCATCCCCAGACCAGACACAAAGATATCCTCTCCAATATGTCTTCAGTATTGGGGTAGGCGCACCTATCAATGTCAGCACCTCCTATGTTTCATTACTAAATTTAGTTTCCTTCACTCCTGGGTTAGTTTGAGATTCTTTACAGGAAAAAAATATATGTACCTGTGGGATCTGCCTCTAAAATGCATATTTTTGAGTGGTTTTGCTTAATGCACATGATTTTGGAAACACTTTCCCAGTACACATTTGCTTATTTGTTGTTGTTGTTGTTATTATTATTATTATTATTATTATTATTATTATTATTATTATTCATATTTATATCCCGCCCTTCTCCGGAGACTCAGGGCGGCTTACAATTTTTGGGCTACAACCCAGTGTGCTCAGCAATAGCCTTCATTCCATTGTATATGCCTGCTTATTACTAAGCGGCATTTTTACAAGGTCAGCTTATTGCCCCCAACAATCTTGGGTCCTCACTTTACCTACCCCGAGAGGATGGAAGGCTGAGTTTTACGAACATATGCTTCCTTATGTAGATTTTTCAGTCATCTAAGATTGAGTCTTCTTCAGATTCACCTGGACTCCTGGTGACCATGAACATACGTATCTGTATAGTTTTCTGGACAACAACATTCAAGTGCTATGCTATTGCTTTCTTCTACAACATTCTTTGATTCTCCAATCTAGTTTACAATAGTGAGATAAGTGAGGTAAATAATCAGCAGAGACTGCGAGTCTCTGTCTAAAAATATTAGAAACTGTCATAAATACACGCCAATTACCAAGCAACTGAATTTTGATCACGCGACTGCGGGGATGCTGCCATGGTCATAAGTGCAAGAACCAATCATAAGTCAGTTTTTCCAATGCTGTTATAACTTCAAATGGTCACTACACTGTACAGAAGATAAATACTCTGTGTGACTAATCACACTTGGGCAAATAAAGTATCTTGTTCTGTTGTAACTAATGGTTATAAGTCAAGGACTAGCTGCATACACAAATGCATGTGTTGCCTTTAGAAAGAAATTAGAGTATCTTGTTTTGCTTTGAACAGTAAAATGGTGAGGAACACTGGTGGGATTCTTTTTTTTTTGCTACCGGTTCTGTGGGCATAGCTTGGTGGGCATGGCAGGGGAAGGATACTGTAAAATCTCCAGTCAGCGGTGGCATTTGCCGGTTCTCCGAACTACTCAAAATTTCCACCACCGGTTCTCCACAACTGGTCAGAATCTGCTGAATACCACCTCTGGTGTGGAAGTTTGGACAGAATGGACTTATGACCTAATGCATGCTATATGAACACAGATTAGACCTCTGCAGGATTTAGAATGAATGACATGACTTGAAATATCTTGCTGGTGATTTTTCACAGTGTTGATTTTTCACCGTGTTGAGAAATCAAAAGTTTAACAGTTACTCATCTACTGTGTTTGTTAGCTGGATGCTCATTTCATGTATTAACAGGCTTACAGGAAAAGATATGGCAAGAAAGCAACTGACACAAACACAAACACAGTTTTATAGCAAATGCTCTTCTTCTAACCTTGTGCGGTTATGTCCTTTAGGACTGATTGTTTGGTCTTCCTTTGCTATCCAGACAGTAGGCAGATGAACCCTATTCTTATTGTGCCTCTCCTGTCCAATATTAGGGGGTGGGTAGATGCAACTTGGGAGAGGCAGTCCCTTAAATAACTTGACCCATGTCATGTAAGACTTTAAAGGTTGAACCAGGACCTTGATTTGCACTGGAAAGCAAACTGGTAACCATTGCAGCCCACACAGCAGAGGTGTATGATGTGTGCCCTCCTAGGAGCAAAGATAACTGCCCATACCACTGCATTTTGCACCAATTGTAACCTCTGAACACTCTTCAAGGGCAGCCTTCCAGCACATTGATGCTACAGCTTTAATGCACGTGGAATGTTATAGAACTACTTTTGGAAATGTTGTCATGTTGTCTTATTTTTCTAAGCTCTGCTGGTCATCCTCTTTCATCTTCGCTCACAACTGAAGTTCTCCGTATCTGTAATCATTCTGGTTGCTTTTCATGATTGCTACTGTCGACCTGAATTCCTCTCTTCCAGATATAAATGTCACAAATCATAAAGCGGTAAACCTTCCTTCTGCTTAGCTTAGCTCCAGGTGACTTCACAAACATGTCCAGGCATTTTCTCTGATTGTGATGAATACGAAGGTCATCCTTAACTTCTTGCAAGACGTTTCTCAGCACCAGAGGCAGGAGGTGATAGCTCTGAAGCCCATGCAAGTCTGACCAGGCAATAATGAACAGGAAAACGGCTGGGGAAAGCAATGAACAGATAGGCCTAATTGTGAAAAAAAATATTTGTAATACAGGAACAAGCCAAATGTTGATGTTCTGGTGACTGAAAATCTCTGCCGGCAAAGAGAGCCAAAGGAAGTACCTCTGATTTGCAAATGTGTTTTACAGTATTTATCTTTTTTTTTAAAGGTAATGAATTATGGTTAATGACACACCATGATCCTCTCCACTGCCTATTTATTTATTTATTTATTTATTTATTTATTTATTTATTTATTCGACTTATATGCCACCCCCTCTCCCAAAGGACTTGGGGCGGCTCACAGATTAAAAGGAAATGCAACAATAAATTACCTAAAAACTATATTAAACAAACTAAGCCGAATTAACATTAAAACCCCCAAAATTAAAATCAAGAAAACACAAGGAGTCAGCATAGCCCAGATTGTAAAAACAGCCAGGTTTTTAATTCATGGCGGAAGGTACAGAGATCAGGAGCAAGCCGGAGCTCCAGTGGAAGGAGATTCCATAAAGTGGGGGCCGCCACAGAATAGGCTCTCCCCCGAGTCCCTGCCAAGCGACATTGAGTCACGGACGGCACCCTGAGGAGGCCCTATCTATGCGCCCGTACCGGGCGGTTGGTACTTGAAACTGGGAGGAGTCGTTCTCGTAAATATCCTGGACCCATGCCATGTAGGACTTTGAATGTTAACACTAAAACCTTAAAACCTTTTTGACTCACGCAAAGCTTTTATGTCAATAAATGAAAAGACTTGAATGTTTCGGAGCATGGGGGCTCACAAGGTTAGGACACTGGCTGACAATCGGCACAGCGGTTGCTGCCACAGGACAAGGTGAGCTCCTGTCACATACTCCAGCTCCTCTCAACCCAGCAGTTTGAAAGTGGGCAACCACAAGTAGATCAATGGGTACCACCTTAGTGGGCAACTTAATGGGGACATGAAGGGATTCCCCCAATTGGGCATTCCCCAGGCCACAGTGATGTCACCTTTCAACCCAGAAGTAGTGGGCTTCAGTATTGTAGCCCATGGCCTGTTGGAACAGTCCTCAAATGGAACTTTTGAGGATTTAAATTTCTTTTGAAAGTTCTTCTGGAAACCCATTCTTCTGGGTTATTTTTTTTAATGAAATACAAGTTTATTTCTTTCCTTCCTTCCTTCTTCCCTTCCCCCACCCTCTTTCTTTCTTGTTTTCTTAGTAACTTTCATATATTTTTGGTAATGGAAGAAAGGGAGCATGTTTTGAGGTTTTGCTGATAGGTAAGCCATTTATCTCACATGATAAAAAAAAATCAGAGGAGTCAATTGCAACATTAGAGATTTTCTCCTTACTTTACTCTGATAAGAACCATAGTTTGTCATTCAGTCATATTCATTCATTCATTCATTCATTCATTCATTCATTCATTCAATTTCTAGCCACCCATCTCAGTCAATGACTCTAGGCAACTTACCTCTCAGCCTCAGGAGCCATATTTTATTTAGAAGCTTTGAGGCTGCCACATTTAGTGCCTGGGAATTTGGGAGGGGGGATTTTCCTAGAGGGTGAAGATTAGACTCAACAACATTCTTCTTATAGAGTCAAGGACAAGTTACCCTGCACCTGGAGTGGCTGGAGGAATGTCTCCAGTTGGAACGGTGGTTGAATGGACCATGTGGTGGACTGGTGGGTGCAGGGGGTGGGTTTTTGATTTTCAATTAGGAAAGGAAAACCTGGAACTCTCAGATTCGGGTTTTTCCAGATGTGCCAATATGACTTCTTCAATAAATTTCTTACTTGGATGGACTCTGTTTCTGAGTGCTGAATGGAGTGGGGAGTTTCATTGGAACATTGACATTACCATTCAAAAAATAGATTACAATTAAAACACTAAAACATTTTAAAATGATAAAAATATCATACATAGTAGCCGAAATACTTGGACAGTACAGCCAGGAAACAGACTCCTTGACACATTCAGCAGCCCAGACTGAGGAGCACAGCCTGGTTTTCAGGGCCATATAAAAGGCTAACAGGTTTGGGGCCATTCTGATCATCAAAGGGAGGGTGTGCCATAGAGCAGGGGCCATTGAAGAAAAAACCCATTTCCTAGTCCCCGGCTGCTGACATTCTTTGGCTGATGGGATCTGCAGCATGCCCATTCTGCTAGATCAGTGTGGTCATGTAGAGACTCTTGCAAAAAGCCAATCCCTCAGGCAACCCAATCCCAAGCTTTAAAAGTGACAACCAGCACCTGGATTTGCACCTGGAAATACACTGGTGCAGCTCATGCAGAAGTGATGTTACATGTGCTGTATATCTGGCACCATTTATTACCTACACAGCCACATTTTGCACCAGCTGAAATTTCTGAATGCTCTTAAGAGGCAGCCCCATCTAGAGAGTGTTACAATAGTCTAAATTGGAGGTTATGAGGACAGGACTTATTGTGAGCAGGATCTCCTAATCCATGTATGGACTCAACTCTTTGAGCAGGACCCATAAGTCTAGGAGGAAACACCCCCCCCCCAATTGTGCATTGGGTCTGTCTGGGGTGGTGCAAAGATGGAAGAAACCTATCTCCAGAGAGTCCAAATACTCATAGCCACTCCGTTTTGCTAAGGCTGAGTAAAATTAAAAGTTAATTTTAATTTATGCAGTTGCATACATGTAAATGTGTTCAGAGTTTTGCAGCATCAGTTCAGCACCAAAAAAGTAAACACAGATGGCTGATGCTTCATTTACTATCTTTATAAACATATTAAGTAAATTTTACAATACCAGCTGTAGATTTCTCCAACGTGGAGCAAACTCAAACAGAAGCAGACATGTTACAGGTTCAGAGCAGAACAGCAACTCAACTTCAGCAGACAAGCAAGCAAGTTAGTTTTTCTTTCACTTTAGAGCTGAGCACAAAACAGAGATAAACCACGTCCAGATTCTCTCTTTAAGTTTCAGCCCTCAATTCAGCTCTCATTGTCTGACCTTGTTACTAAGCTCTATTCCAGTTCATGAATATATAACAAAAAATAAAATGTATAGATGTAAAAAAGCTGTTGAGACTCTAGAAAGAGTACAGAGAAGAGGAACCAGGATGATTAGGGGACTGGAGACTAAAACATATGATGAATGGTTGCAGGAACTGGGCATGGCTAGTCTAGTGAAGAGAAGGACCAGGGGAGACGTGATAGCAGTCTTCCAATATCTCAGGGGCTGCCACAAAGAAGAGGGAGTCAAGCTATTCTCCAAAGCACCTGAAGGCAGGACAAGAAGCAACTGGTGGAAACTAATGAAGGAGAGAAGCAACTTAGAACTAAGGAGAAATTTCCTGACAGCTAGAACAATTAATCAGTGGAACAACTTGCCTCCAGAAGTTGTGAATGCTCCAACACTGGAAGTTTTTGTTTAAAGATGTTGGAAGCCTGGCTTCATCTTTATAATCTTGTCTATGCGTGAGATGAACACATCCAATGTTATCCAAGTAGAGTTCCATTTCTGCACTGGAATATCTTTCCATTTCCAGCATGTGTCATGAGTTTCACCATCTGATAAGAAGGAATTGGCACCTCTTTCCTTTAGGTCCATAGTAAATAGAACTGTATATTCCCATGTAATGGTGAGCATGAAATACAGCATTAAAGAAGCATTTATTTTACTCACTAAAGAGTTATACTTGGATTATATTTTGTTTTGCTCTGCCCTTTGGAGGGACACTTCTGTAAAGCAGGGTCATTTTTTTCTTCTTCAATCCAGAAATCTTGAGAAAACCTCATCATCGCTGGGTATAGCAAATATTCCTAAACCTGGGATGCTCTGATATTTAGCAAGACTGGGTGAAGCTTTCCAAGGACAAGATAAGATAATTGGCCTTGGTAAAATCAAGTGAGAGGAGAAAACAGGTGTGATTAATTATGCTTTGGAACCCCCATGAGATGGAACTTCAAAGCAGACCTAAATTGGATCTGTATATTTGTTGAGTTGAAAGAATCCATCTGCCATCATCTCTTGGGCTGTCAGAAGGGGAGGGGTAGGTCTTTTCCTTTTTATCTTATGGCATCATGGTATTCTTAAATATCCTGTCTAGTATTTTTTTTTCTGATACTGCCTTGGAGTACTGTACTCATATTGGTTGGTCATGGCCCTGAATCCAGAAGAACCTCTAGCTCAACCCTTGCTAGGCTGGGGACAGAATGATACAGCATGTGCCCAAAATTTGCTATACAGCTAGTCCTGGACGTACGATTGCAATTGAGCCCAACATTTCTGTTCTTAAGGGAGACATTTACTAAGTGAGTTTTGCCCCATTTTACAACCATCCTTGCCACAATCGTTAAGTGAATCACTGAAGCTGATAGGTTAGTAACCCCGTTGTTACGTGAATCTGGCTTTCCCATTGGCTTTGCTTGTCAGAAGGTCGCAAAAGGGGATCACATGACCTTGGTACACAGCAACGGTCATAAGTATGAGTCAGCTGCCAAGCATCTGAATGTTGATCACATGATCATGGGGATGCTGCAAAGGTCATAACTGTGAAAAGAGGCCATAAGTCATGTTTTTCAGGGCCCTTGTAACTTTGAATGGTTACTAAATGAACTGTTGCAACTTGAGGATTACCTGTATAGAACCAGATTTGGTGAGAAGAGGCTCAAACAAAATGCCACTACCAAAACTTACAGGCCATCTTGTTTATTGATTGATTAAATGTATATCCTGCCCATCTCATTATCCAAAGCGACTCTGGGCAGCATACAATACAGTAAGAAAATCACAAATACAAAAAGATTACAATTCACAAGAATTAGATAAAAACTAAGAACCAAGAGCCCGAATAATTGGTAGAGAGGTGATACTCCACCAACCACCCTGCAGCCAAGAGTACTCCCATTGGGTCCCAAACCAACCAGCAGAGCCATTTTAAGGCCCTTTCAGAAGGCCAGAAGGGTGGAGAAATGTGGATCTCACCTCAGATGGCAAGATGTTTCCGAAGGATGGCAGAATAGGCTCTTCTCTTAGTTCCTGCCAGCCAAAATTCCTTGACCAATGGGGTCTGCAGCGGTTTACAGGCTTGTTCAGGTCACAGAATATGATAATTAAAATGAAGAAACCCTCCACCCCCAATTCAGAGAAAAAGCAATGAGCTATTATGAGCAAAAATGTTCTCTGAAGAGATGGGGCGTATCAATGTAAGCTGACAAGTCCCTCCCTTTCCACTGTACCATATAAGAATTGTATGGATGTTCCTGGTTATAATCAACACACACACACACACACACACACACACGGCAGTTTCTCACAGAACTGCAAAAGAGTTAGAAAAAAACCCTAGATTACAAAGACAGGGAAAATATAGGTTAGAAATGGCTGCCCTGACTGACTTATGACTCCTGGCTTGCTTTTGCAGTTTCTGAAGCCTTAGGCATAGATCACAGGCAATTTTGAGTCTTGTGCAGAGGTGGTATTCAGCAGGTTCTGACCAGTTCTGGAGATCCAGTAGCAGAAATTTTGAGTAGTTTGGAGAACCGGCAAATACCACCTCTGACTGGAGATTTTACAGTATCCTTCCCCTGCCAGGCCCACCAAGCCATGCCCACAGAACTGGTAGTAAAAAAAAAATTGAATCCCACCACTAGTCTTGTGATTTTGAATATGGGAGTAAGGGTGAAAAATAAAGGCTAAGGTATATGAGTGAAGCTTTTGTTAGTCTTGGCCCTTCTCTGAAGCCCAATGAACATATACAAGAGCCCAAAATTTCAGCCCCATCTACAGAAAGGTCATTATTTTGCTACCACACCCTTTATTGCTCTCAAAGAAGTGGGAGAAAGTAGGCTGGGGGGAAGCAGCTTTTGACCGAAAAAGTAGAAAACCCAGAAAGAAAGAGGCAGAGTTTGACACATCAAATTAGAACCAATAGCAAAACACTTGTTTTCCCTTTGCATACAAGAAACTGAAAGAAGAATACAAAAAGGGCATTCTCTCTGTAAAATGTCCCTTATTATTTGTCACAAAGTTGTCCAGAAAGGAATTACTAAGTGATGTCAAATACATTGTGACAATTTTAGGTCACATCAAAGTTCAAAATGTTCTGAATTTGCTTCTATGGTACTGTGTTTTGAAGTTACTGATGAAGGGATCAAAGTTACTGTAGGTAAAACCAGCAAAATCATATTTTGGAAATACAGAAAGTTGGTGAATCCTTGGCAGAAGATGATTTCATTTTAGGGTCACCATTATTTCCAAGGAGTTGTCCAGAGTATATAAAAATGGTGCACAACTTTGAGAAGGAAGGTCACCCTTTATTAAAGCAATGATTGATGGCTTCCAGCTTGTAGAAAAAGAGGGAAAAAGCACAATAGAAAGGTAAGGACTTTTATAAGAATATTGAATTGTGGAGTGGGAAATTTCAGAGTTTTGATTTACTGACGTAATTCTTGGACCATAGAAGGAAAATCAAACTGCTTTTGTTTAAGGTGAGGAAAGGGGCTTTGTAGGTAAGCAAAACCACACTTCTCAGAAGCAGAAGCAGCAGTAAACTTTGAAAGGCTAACAAACAATGGAAATTTGATGGAATTAAATGTGCATCTCCAGTTTAGATGTGACATTTGTGGTTTTGCTGAGTTACATTGACTTTCTTTTATTAGGTCAGCTTAGACAATTACATGGGGCTGGATCTATGAGTCAGTTTCTTTCTGTCTTTATTAAGGTAAGTGATATTTCTTTCCTCTTGGTAAGGCAAAGATAAAAGGGCTTTGTCTTGGGAAAAGAGTAGGGTTTTTTTTGGACATGACATGATTGTATTAAACTGGCAACTGTTATGTCTGCAGGGGAAAAAGAAAATGTCCTAAAAATAAAGTTTTCTATTTCAGCCACAAAAGACTAAAACCAAGGACAAATGAAATTTTAGAGATTTACTTATCTATTACTATTCATCCATAATGCTATTTCCCTAAGAAATTACAATGCACATCCCCTATCCATTTAATTACATGTTTCCTTGACTCAGATGTAGAGAAACAGTATAAAAGGCCAAGGAAAGGAGTGAAACTTCTAATTCCAGACTTCCACCTCCTACACCTCCCCCCAAAAAACCTTATTGGACATAAAAGAGCTTCCTTCAGTATCCTTAAGGATAATTGTCTCCTCCTTGTTGCCTAGTATGCAGGAAAATTAGGAAAACATTCCTTTCATTCAAATGCAGTTGGGGCTATTTGAAGGTGTTAAAAGCTTGGTAGATACTATAATATACTGTACTATAGCTTTAGCACAGAGTGATGCCAACAAAGATAACACTGGGCAACCAAAACTTTCACAAGCAAACCATTTTTCCAAGGGTTCTCCCAGTGCCTCTAAAGCTAAAGCTAAAGGTTTTACCTGTCCAGTCATGTCTAACTCTGGGAGGCATTGCTCATCTTCATTTCTTAGCTGAGGGAACCAAGCAATGTCCAAAGATATTTTCCGTGGTCATGTTGCCAGCATGACTATACAGTGAGACGCAGGGAATGCTATTACCTTTCCACCGAAGTGGTACCTATTGATCTACTCGCATTTGTATGCTTTCAAACTGCTAGATGGGCAGGAACTGGAGCAAGTAATAGGAGCTCACCCTGTTGCTGGCACTTGGGTCTCGAACCTGGGCTGCCAGCTTTCCAGCCAACAAGCTCCGTGTCTTTAACTGCTGAGCCATCATGACCTCTTAGTGCCTCTAAGGGACTTATTAATATACATTCTCTCATCACTGAGTCAGTAGAAAAGTGTACCACCATATATGGCACTACCCCAGTGCAAAGCTTTACTATGTCGTGGAAATGAGGCTTGTGACTGGGGATATTCTTATAGGTTTAATGCAGGACAGATTCTAGCCAGGGATTGTAGATTACTCAATTTCTTTCCCCCTCCCCCCCCTTTTTTGGTTTATGTTTGTGTGTGTATGACTTCAAGTTAGGATTGACTCCTGGCAACTCTCTGGATCAGTCCCTGCAATTTTCTTGGCAAGGTTTCAAAACTGATTTGCCTAGCTCTGGGGAATAACAAATGCTAACTTTAAGTGCCTCCACACCAGGCTGGAAATAAGACAGAAGGGACATCATGAGAACATACCTATGAAAAGAGTTATTATGGTGTCTTCATATTACAGTGAGGGTGGCATAAGGATGAGCCTTAGTAAGTCCACAAGCAAGTCATAAGGGTAAATAGCCCTTGTCATTGTTATTCTCCAGTCACATTCTTGGCTGATTTTTGCATCTTAGCTAAAAGATAAAAACATGGAACATTTTTGATCCTAGGGTGACTACACAAAGGAGCCAATTTTCTGCTTCTGTTCTTTTGAATCAGTAACATCACAGGCAGCAAGGCATCTATATGGACTTCAAAAGCCTTCTTATTTTTAAAGTGCAAGAAAAATGTGTCCACATGCTTTGTTAATGTGCATTTTGGACCATCGATTCAATGATACAGGATCAGACCTAAGGACTGGGAGGCAGCCAGATGGATGCCTCCTTTTAAGCCAAAGAAAGTCAGTCAGTCACCCACCAAAGAGCTAGAAACTCAATTAATGACATAAGCACTGGAAGAGAAGAGCCTTGGGTTGAAGATAAAAAATATTTGGACTACACAGCCACACAGCACTGTCCTATGCAGAGATTATCCGTCAAGAAAAACAAATGTCTCACACAAAATGGTACCAATCCCTGGCACACAAATATTTTAATAAAGGGAAGAACAAACCATTTCAGTGAACTCAGTGGAAAGACATACAATACCTAACAGCTTCAACTTAACAGCTTGCTAATTTGTTTATTGCCCACCCAAGTTAATTGCTGTATGTATGTACTACTACTTTGCTAATAGTAGTGTTATATGCTTGCTACTTGAAAGGAATGTACCAAACAAGAGCGCTGGTGATAAAAAATTTTCTAGTGGAGACAGAAAAAGAAAAGTTTAAAAACTGAGGAAGCATCAGTCATGATGTAGATTGGATCTAAAATTCCAACCTGAAGAGGATCATTCCTCAGAGCTACCCTCCTTATCCTATCTCAACAACAGTTATCTTGTTTTACTTATAATTTTGAGGTGAAAATAAATTGATTTGACTTGTTTCACAAAGCTCCCATTTGAGGTATCCATTTGTAAAGGGAGAATTTCAATCTGCCTGCCCAACAGAAACAAACAAATAAAGCTGCTTCCATCAAAAAATTATTCATGATAACTTGAGATCCATTTTGGTGGAACAGTGGCTTATCAACCGAGTGAATACATTTCTTCATGGTTTTACTTGCAAGAAGAGTTGAGCAATCCTGGGTCCAATCCAAACAGGGCCTACCAAGCAACTTCATGTCCACTGGCCCTTTCCTCATCCCATAATGTTGTCTTTTCAGAAAATGCTGGGGATATTTTTAAAAACATGTGCCCAGGAAAGTCAGCATGGCCAAGATATGGTGGAGAACACTGCATAGGAGAGAGGGATCACAGGAAAACCAGAGGGACATCAAATGGGAGAAAAATGCTTTGAAACTATTTATCTTAATCGAGACATGGAACATGAAGCTAGAAACCATTTGCCCTTCAGTTTGAGATGCAACTGGACTTTCTGGTTTTTCTTTTGAAGATGTTCTGCTTCTCATCCAAGAAGCTTCTTCAGCTCTGACTGGATGGTGGGGAATGGAAGGATTTATATTCCTTGCAGACAGCTGGTCATTTGACAGCTGTCATTGCATAGATTTGGGAAGAACACCCTTGGAATGGTGTGGGAGTATGAACATATTTCCAAAAATTGCAGACTACAAAAACTATTTGTGCTTCAGTTTGAGATGCGGAAAACACAGACACATCCCCAATAGCCTGCACCTGTGTTCAACAGTGAAGGGACACAGGACAGAAAAACATCCTGCAGCCAAGAAGGCTCCAAACCCATTTGCACTACTCAGGTGACCCAGAGGACACACATATGCTTCAACAACCCTCTAAAAGGATGCAAATGACCAGCTGTCTGCAAGGAATATAAATCCAGGGGTGGGATTCTACAGGTTCGCACCTATTCGCTAAACCGGTTGTTAACATTCTAAGCAGTTCGGAGAATCGGTTGTTAGAAGAAATTACTGGCCTAATCCTGTAAGGAAGGCAGGAAGGAAACATTCTGGTGTTGCTTACAGAAACTGCCTCTCCATTAACCCTTATTACATTCTTGGCAGGACTAGACTGCCTGTCTCAGGAACCTCTCTGGAGTTTTTTCCCCCTCCTTTGCTGGTACTTTGCTTGTGTGGAGTGACCATCCAAAGTTACAATGGCACTGAAAAAAGTGACTTATGACCATTTTTCACACTTACGACTGTTGCAGCATTCCCACAGTCATGAGAGGCCAGGCGAGGAGATGTGTGCCTCGATGTGAGTGATATTGAGTTGGCCACACCCAGCCAATAACATGACCATCCAGCCATGTCCACCCAGTCACATGACCACCAAGCCACACCCACCACCTAAGGCATGCCCACAGAACCGGTTGGTAAAAATTTGAATCCCACCCCTGTATAAATCCTTCCATTCCCCACCATCCACTCAGAGCTGAAGGAGCTTCTTGGATGAGAAGTGAAATGTCTTCAAAAGAAAAACAAGGAAGTCCAGTTGCCTCCTGAAGAAAGCACCTTTGGGGCAACGATGACCTGGGATGACTGAGAATCTCCATAGACATGAAGCTAGAAACCTCTGCACTTCCCTGTCCTCCTTCCCATTACATCCTACCTAAGGAAGCAGCAGTGATCCTGGTGTCATTTTTTTCAGATCAGATGTGGAGGCCATGGGGAAGACAGACAGGAAAAGTGCCAGTGGGGTTTCTTGGCATCACATTCTCCAGACCTCAGGATATTTCTGTTTTCTAGTCTGAGATATTTGGTGGGAATTTGCAGGGCTTCCGTCTTCAGAAAACAGCCTCTAACCCTTGATCAGTCCATCCCTGTTAAGTTTGCATGAAGAGACAGACGCGGAGTGCTTCAAGCTCTTTGTTTATTAGTGACTACAGCTCAGAACGGACCCACTTTGGCTGGGCTGCGGCTGCTACTTATAGCCAGCAGCCGCAGTTGCCAGCCAATCAGAGTGCAGGGTTTTCCGCACTTTTAAACCAATCATTTCTAAAATTTTACAAGAACAGTTCAAACTAAACCAATGACTTCAAACCTGCATACATAACACCCCTCCCCACTAGGTTCAGTCCATACTCAAACCCCATCTATCTAATGTATTCTTTTAAATAGGTGGGGCTCTTACGTGTACGTTGAGACCTACATGGTTCAGATGTTTTAAGGTTCTCACCTTGTGAGGGAGGAAATGTGTCTGCTGACATTTCCTTACTAGGACTTGTAATGGTAGAACCTGTTTGGTTACTACAACCTGGTCTCTCCTCCCAATCCATCTCCAACCCAATGTCAGCACCTAAATCAGGTAGTGATGTGCAATCTTCCATTTGTGAAAATGGTTGTTGGTATTGTGACAGGTTTTGGGATGGTTCCTGTCGTGTTAGCTCGTTACACATGGGGTTGATTCTTACTTGCTGATTACTCATAATCCTCCCTTCCCCTAGAAGAGGCAGTAGGTATGGGAACCAGAGAGGAGCAAAAGTGATGCTCCTGAGGCAATCTGGATCTTAACTGATCAATGTGCCTGCTCCAGAGGACACCATCCTCCGTTTGTACCCTGTAAGACCTGGGGCCTGTGATTTGGGTTATCTCAGCAGGAATCCATAATGGTTCACCCATGAGGTTCTTAGCATAAACAGAATCACCCACAGTGAATGTGCGAATTTTGCTAGTGCAATCTAGTGGTGCATTGGGTGCGTAAGTGGGATGAAGGCGATCAAGGAGACCTGAGTTTCCTACCCATCAACAATTCAGCTGGGGACAAATTAGTTGAGGGGTTGGGAGTGATATGCTGAACACTGAGAAGTTTTTCAACTCTCTCAGTGATATCCCCTGGACCCAATTGCTGAAGTTTTTCCTTGGTAAATCGTACCATACGTACAGCCCGGCCGTTAGCGAAGGATGCCCAGGGGCTGTCAGGGCATGTCTGATACCCTGTTGTGCTAGATATGATTCAAAAGGGTTGGATGTAAATTGAGGGCCATTGTCAGAAACAAGCACATCAGGTAACCCGTGAGTTACAAAAGCTTTTAAGCTGTTTGATGACAGCTTCAGTTGTGGTGGATGCCATAGGGATGACCTCTAGCCATTTGGAATATGCATCAACTATAATAAGGAAAGTGTGCCCTCTGGTAGGGCCAGCAAAATCAATGTGAATCCTGGACCATGGGCCCCTAGGACATTCCCATTCCTGTGTGGGGGAGAGGTGGGGCAGGCCTGACTACCTGACAGTTGGGACAAGATGCAATCCAGTTTTCAACCATTTTGTCAATACCTGGCCACCATACATAACTCCTGGCCAATCCCTTCATTCTGACAATTCCCAGATGACCCTCATGTAACATTTCCAAAACCTCTTTTGTAGTTTTGCAGGAATAACCACCCTGTTACCCCACAAAATACATCCTCTTAATACAGATAATTCAGTTTGCCTGGATTTGAAAGGTTGGGCGAGTTGAGGTAGATCTTGAAGTGGCCAACCTTCTTAATCCAGCCTATAACAGGAGCCAATTAGATGTCTTTGGCAGTCTCTGGCAATTTGAGCAGCATGTACTGGAAGCTTGGCAACAGTTTCTAGAAAAAGGTATGAGTCTCAGGAACAGGGTCCTCAATGTGTGAAGGAAGTGGGCAGCGACTCAAAGCATCTGCATGCCCAATGTCTTTACCAGGTCTGTGGATCAGTTTGTATGAATAAGCAGCAAGAAATTCAGTCCATCTCAGCATTCTTGGTGACAAGATCGTGGGCGTTGGTTTGTCCCCTACAATGCCTAAAAGGGTTTGTGATCTGTGACAACAGTAAATGTTCTCCCATATGAATACTCATGGAATTTCTTGACAGCTGCTACAATGCCAAGCTTCCTTATCCAGTTGGCTGTAGTTCCTCTCTGCTTTAGTCAAGGTGCGAGAGTAAAATGCAATAGGAGCTTCCCTCCCGCTGGGAAGCTTATGGCTCAATACCCCCCCCACCTCCAAAAGGGGAGGCATCACAAGTCAGAACAACAGGAAGATTCTCAGAGAACTGTATCAGCACAGCATCAGATGTGATTTGTCTCTTGATATTGTTAAATGCAGCTTGTTCCTTCCTCCCTCAGACCCAAACAGATTTCTTGTCTAGCAACCTATGTAGGGGTTCTGCAATGGTTGCCTTCTGAGGTAGAAACATATGATAAAAGTTAATGAGTCCCAAAAATGCTTGCAGATCTGTTTTGCATTTTGGCCTGTGGGCTTCTTTGATTGCCTGAACCTTTGCTTCTGTGGGGTGGATGCCATGTTTATCAATCATGTAACCCAAGAATTCCACTTTATCTGTTCTAAGTGTGCATTTTCTTCTTTGACTTTTAACCCGCTTTTTGAATCTGGTTAAGACTTCCCTGAGTCTCTCGTGTAACTGAGTGTCATTTTCAGCAGAAATTAAAACGTCATCAAAATAGGGCACCACCCCGGCAACCCTTGTAACATTCTTTCCATAAGGCTTTGGAAGATGCCTGGTGCCACGCTTACTCCAAACTGCAACCTTTTGAATTGAAAGCACCTCTATGGGTTACAATGGTTTGGGCTTCAGCAGTGGCATCATCAACTGTTAATTGTTGATATGCCTGTGCCAGGTCCAACTTGGCAAAATCTGTGCCCCCTCCAAGGGAATGTAATAAATGATGCACTACTGGAACTGGATATGCGCTCTGTTGTAGCGCATGGTTCAATGTCCCCTTGTAGTCTCCACAGATTCTCACTGACCCATCAGCCTTGACTGGTGTGACTATGGGTGTCTCCCACCTGGAGTGATCAGTGGGCTCTAAAACCCCTTGGGCTATTAGTTTATCTAATTGTGCATCAATTTTTTCCTTTAAGGCAAATGGGACCCTTCTGGGTTTTAAATGGATTAGTTGTACCTTGGGATCTAGGTTAAAGGAGATAGGGGTCCCCAGTACTTGCCTAATCCATTGCTGAAGACCTCTGGAAACTCAGACTTCAAGGCCTCTTCCCATTCAGTGTTGCTCACGTGATTGATGCCAGTCACCTCGATGCCCAGCGGGTTGAACCACTCAAGGCCCAGCAGACTTGGCTGGTCCTTGTCCACGATGGTCAGTGGTAGGCGTTTGGTGTGGCCCTTGAACTTCACGTTGAATTCTCTTGTTCCAACTACTGGAATCTTGTTCCCTTGGTAGTCTTTAAGAGTCAATGCTTGCTTCTTGAAGTGCTTCTTCTGGATGTTGGGAAGAAGACTGTGAATAGTGTCCCATGACACCATAGATAGGTATGAGCCTGAGTCCACTTCCATTTGGCAAGGCCTTCCTTCAATAAATACCTTGACATGCACTTTTCTACTTCTTAAGGGTGATGAATGACCAATGGTGACTGTTTGATGAGTTTCATTCTTCCCATTTGCTTCTGTGCTGCGCCCCATTTTCTCACAGAAATTGTTAGGCTTGAATTCTTTGTCTTTGCTTGTAGCAAACTTTCTTCTGATGGGTGGAGTTCTGGATGATTTGCAGACTCTTGCTAGGTGTCCTCTTTTATCACAAGAGGCAAATGGTGTCTAAAACTTGCATTCAGTGTGGGGGTGGCTTCCCCACCCTCTGCAGTAAAATCTTGCCTCTTTCTTCCCTAGGTCTTTCTTTTTCTCTCCATTCTGAGTCTGTAAATTCCTCCCTCCATCACTACAGTCTGACTCAGAATCTATTTGCTCACAATGAGTTGTTGTGGACTTTTCCACATCAGGATGGCTTGTGGCCTTGTTGATTTTCTTCATGGCTGCTGAGGACTTGGTAGCTTCTGCTGAAGAGGCCTCTTCTATTGCTTCCTTCATGATCTTAGGTCTTAGTAATAACTTGCTCTAAGCACCTTGTCTTTAAGGCCCAGAACAAATCGATCGTGCATGGCCTCTTCTAAATTGTTAAATTCACATGCACCCCAATGTCTTAAACTTGCCTTGAAAGTCGTTTACGTTTAAGCTTTCCCCTTGATCCCGACGGTAAAACTTGTGTCTCTCAATGAGGCACGATACTTGTGGGGCATAATGGGCTCTTAACAACTTCTAAGTCGCCATTCCATTACCTTCACGTCTGCAGCTCCCGCCAATGCCTTCGCCATCTTGAAAACTGCCAGACTGCAGTGCATGAGAAAAGACCGCCCTCTTCCTTCTCAGAAATGTCGGTGAGATCGTTTCTTCCAGATACATTTGGAAACGATCTGCATACGACTCAGTCTTCTGCCGTCGGATCGACGGGGCTGGGGGTGGTGTTCAGCGCAGCCATCTCTCTCTTCTTCTGTTCGCGTTGCCTTCTTCTTCAGGAGATCCCACCTTTATGTCGCCAGTGTTAAGTTTGCATGAAGAGACAGACGAGTGCTTCAAGCTCTTGTTTATTAGTGACTACAGCTCAGAACGGAACCACTTGGCTGGGCTGTGGCTGCTACTTATAGCCAGCAGCCGCAGTTGCCAGCCAATCAGAGTGCAGGGTTTCCCGCACTTTTTAAACCAATCATTTCTACATTTTACAAGAACAGTTCAAACTAAACCAATGACTTAAACCTGCATACATAACAATCCCACCATGTACAAGCAAAGGCTAAACCTTTCCTTCCAGTCTCTGCTGTCAATCCCCATTCTTTCGACCAAGATAAAAGCTCACCGCCTACTTCTTTCAAGCTGTGAGCAACTCGTC
>CM019148.1:161264543-161280909 GCA_009733165.1 Naja naja | reverse complement strand
AGGCAGAGTTTGACACATCAAATTAGAACCAATAGCAAAACACTTGTTTTCCTTGCACTGAAACTGAAAGAAGAATACAAAAAGGCATTCTCTCTGTAAAATGTCCATATTATTTGTCTAAAGTTGTCCAGAAAGGAATTACTAAGTGATGTCAAATACATTGTGACAATTTTAGGTCACATCAAAGTTCAAATGTTCTGAATTTGCTTCTATGGTACTGTGTTTGAAGTTACTGATGAAGGGATCAAAGTTACTGTAGGTAAAACCAGCAAAATCATATTTTGGAAATACAGAAAGTTGGTGAATCCTTGGCAGAAGATGATTTCATTTTAGGGTCACCATTATTTCCAAGGAGTTGTCAGAGTATATAAAATGGTGCACAACTTTGAGAAGGAAGGTCACCCTTATTAAAGCAATGATTGATGGCTTCAGCTTGTAGAAAAGCACAATAGAAAGGTAAGGACTTTTATAAGAATATTGAATTGTGGAGTGGGAAATTTCAGAGTTTTGATTTACTGGCGTAATTCTTGGACCATAGAAAAAATCAAACTGCTTTTGTTTAAGGTGAGGAAAGGGCTTTGTGGTAAGCAAAACCACACTTCTCAGAAGCAGAAGCAGCAGTAAACTTTGAAAGGCTAACAAACAATGGAAATTTGATGGAATTAAATGTGCATCTCCAGTTTAGATGTGACATTTGTGGTTTTGCTGAGTTACATTGACTTTCTTTTATTAGGTCAGCTTAGACAATTACATGGGGCTGGATCTATGAGTCAGTTTCTTTCTGTCTTTATTAAGGTAAGTGATATTTCTTTCCTCTTGGTAAGGCAAAGATAAAAGGCTTTGTCTTGGGAAAAGAGTAGGGTTTTTGGACATGACATGATTGTATTAAACTGGCAACTGTTATGTCTGCAGGGGAAAAAAAAATGTCCTAAAAATAAAGTTTTCTATTTCAGCCACAAAAGACTAAAACCAAGGACAAATGAAATTTTAGAGATTTACTTATCTATTACTATTCATCCATAATGCTATTTCCTAAGAAATTACAATGCACATCCCCTATCCATTTAATTACATGTTTCCTTGACTCAGATGTAGAGAAACAGTATAAAAGGCCAAGGAAAGGAGTGAAACTTCTAATTCCAGACTTCCACCTCCTACACCTCCCCCCAAAAAACCTTACTGGACATAAAAGAGCTTCCTTCAGTATCCTTAAGGATAATTGTCTCCTCCTTGTTGCCTAGTATGCAGGAAAATTAGGAAAACTTTCCTTTCATTCAAATGCAGTTGGGGCTATTTGAAGGTGTTAAAAGCTTGGTGGATACTATAATACACTGTACTATAGCTTTAGCACAGAGTGATGCCAACAAAGATAACACTGGGCAACCAAAACTTTCACAAGCAAACCATTTTTCCAAGGGTTCTCCCAGTGCCTCTAAAGCTAAAGCTAAAGGTTTTACCTGTCCAGTCATGTCTAACTCTGGGAGGCATTGCTCATCTTCATTTCTTAGCTGAGGGAACCAAGCAATGTCCAAAGATATTTTCCGTGGTCATGTGGCCAGCATGACTATACAGTGAGACGAGGGAATGCTATTACCTTTCCATGGTACCTATTGATCTACTCGCATTTGCATGCTTTCAAACTGCTAGATGGGCAGGAACTGGAGCAAGTAATAGGAGCTCACCCTGTTGCTGGCACTTGGGTCTCGAACCTGGGCTGCCAGCTTTCCAGCTGACAAGCTCCGTGTTTTTAACTGCTGAGCCATCATGACCTCTTAGTGCCTCTAAGGGACTTATTAATACACATTCTCTCATCACTGAGTCAGTAGAAAAGTGTACCACCATACATGGCACTACCCCAGTGCAAAGCTTTACTATGTCGTGGAAATGAGGCTTGTGACTGGGGATATTCTTATAGGTTTAATGCAGGACAGATTCTAGCCAGGGATTGTAGATTACTCAATTTCTTCCCCTCCCCATTTTTTTGGTTTATGTTTGTGTGTATGACTTCAAGTTAGGATTGACTCCTGGCAACTCTCTGGATCAGTCCTGCAATTTTCTTGGCAAGGTTTCAAAACTGATTTGCCTAGCTCTGGGAATAACAAATGCTAACTTTAAGTGCCTCCACACCAGGCTGGAAATAAGACAGAAGGGACATCATGAGAACATACCTATGAAAAGAGTTATTATGGTGTCTTCATATTACAGTGAGGGTGGCATAAGGATGAGCCTTAGTAAGTCCACAAGCAAGTCATAAGGGTAAATAGCCCTTGTCATTGTTATTCTCCAGTCACATTCTTGGCTGATTTTTGCATCTTAGCTAAAAGATAAAACATGGAACATTTTTGATCCTAGGGTGACTACACAAAGGAGCCAATTTTCTGCTTCTGTTCTTTTGAATCAGTAACATCACAGGCAGCAAGGCATCTATATGGACTTCAAAAGCCTTCTTATTTTTAAAGTGCAAGAAAAATGTGTCCACATGCTTTGTTAATGTGCATTTTGGACCATCGATTCAATGATACAGGATCAGACCTAAGGACTGGGAGGCAGCCAGATGGATGCCTCCTTTTAAGCTCAAAAAGTCAGTCAGTCACCCACCAAAGAGCTAGAAACTCAATTAATGACATAAGCACTGGAAGAGAAGAGCCTTGGGTTGAAGATAAAAAATATTTGGACTACACAGCCACACAGCACTGTCCTATGCAGAGATTATCCGTCAAGAAAAACAAATGTCTCACACAAAATGGTACCAATCCTGGCACACAAATATTTTAATAAAGGGAAGAACAAACCATTTCAGTGAACTCAGTGGAAAGACATACAATACCTAACAGCTTCAACTTAACAGCTTGCTAATTTGTTTATTGCCCACCCAAGTTAATTGCTGTATGTATGTACTACTACTTTGCTAATAGTAGTGTTATATGCTTGCTACTTGAAAGGAATGTACCAAACAAGAGCGCTGGTGATAAAAAATTTTCTAGTGGAGACAGAAAAAGAAAAGTTTAAAAAACTGAGGAAGCATCAGTCATGATGTAGATTGGATCTAAAATTCCAACCTGAAGAGGATCATTCCTCAGAGCTACCCTCCTTATCCTATCTCAACAACAGTTATCTTGTTTTACTTATAATTTTGAGGTGAAAATAAATTGATTTGACTTGTTTCACAAAGCTCCCATTTGAGGTATCCATTTGTAAAGGGAGAATTTCAATCTGCCTGCCCAACAGAAACAAACAAATAAAGCTGCTTCCATCAAAAAAAAATTATTCATGATAACTTGAGATCCATTTTTGGTGGAACAGTGGCTTATCAACCGAGTGAATACATTTCTTCATGGTTTTACTTGCAAGAAGAGTTGAGCAATCCTGGGTCCAATCCAAACAGGGCCTACCAAGCAACTTCATGTCCACTGGCCCTTTCCTCATCCCATAATGTTGTCTTTTTCAGAAAATGCTGGGGATATTTTTAAAAACATGTGCCCAGGAAAGTCAGCATGGCCAAGATATGGTGGAGAACACTGCATAGGAGAGAGGGATCACAGGAAAACCAGAGGGACATCAAATGGGAGAAAAATGCTTTGAAACTATTTATCTTAATCGAGACATGGAACATGAAGCTAGAAACCATTTGCCCTTCAGTTTGAGATGCAACTGGACTTTCTGGTTTTTCTTTTGAAGATGTTCTGCTTCTCATCCAAGAAGCTTCTTCAGCTCTGACTGGATGGTGGGGAATGGAAGGATTTATATTCCTTGCAGACAGCTGGTCATTTGACAGCTGTCATTGCATAGATTTGGGAAGAACACCTTGGAATGGTGTGAGTATGAACATATTTCCAAAAATTGCAGACTACAAAAACTATTTGTGCTTCAGTTTGAGATCGAGGAAAACACAGACACATCCCCAATAGCCTGCACCTGTGTTCAACAGTGAAGGGACACAGAGACGAAAAACATCCTGCAGCCAAGAAGGCTCCAAACCCATTTGCACTACTCAGGTGACCCAGAGGACACACATATGCTTCAACAACCCTCTAAAAGGATGCAAATGACCAGCTGTCTGCAAGGAATATAAATCCAGGGGTGGGATTCTACAGGTTCGCACCTATTCCTAGAACCGGTTAACATTCTAAGCAGTTAGAGAATGGGTTGTTAGAAGAAATTACTGGCCTAATCCTGTAAGGAAGGCAGGAAGGAAACATTCTGGTGTTGCTTACAGAAACTGCCTCTCCATTAACCCTTATTACATTCTTGGCAGGACTAGACTTCCTGTCTCAGGAACCTCTCTGGAGTTTTCCCCTCCTTTGCTGGTACTTTGCTTGTGTGGAGTGACCATCCAAAGTTACAATGGCACTGAAAAAGTGACTTATGACCATTTTCACACTTACGACTGTTGCAGCATTCCCACAGTCATGAGAGGCCAGGCGAGGAGATGTGCCTCGATGTGAGTGATATTGAGTTGGCCACACCCAGCCAATAACATGACCACCAGCCATGTCCACCCAGTCACATGACCACCAAGCCACACCCACCACCTAAGCCATGCCCACAGAACCGGTTGTAAAATTTGAATCCCACCCTGTATAAATCCTTCCATTCCCCACCATCCACTCAGAGCTGAAGGAGCTTCTTGGATGAAGTGAAATGTCTTCAAAAGAAAAACAAGGAAGTCCAGTTGCCTCCTGAAAAGCACCTTTGGGGCAATGACCTGGGATGACTGAGAATCTCCATAGACATGAAGCTAGAAACCTCTGCACTTCCCTGTCCTCCTTCCCATTACATCCTACCTAAGGAAGCAGCAGTGATCCTGGTGTCATTTTTCAGATCAGATGTGGAGGCCATGGGGAAGACAGACAGGAAAAAGTGCCAGTGGGGTTTCTTGGCATCACATTCTCCAGACCTCAGGATATTTCTGTTTTCTAGTCTGAGAGATCTTTGGTGGGAATTTGCAGGGCTTCCGTTTCAGAAAACAGCCTCTAACCCTTGATCAGTCCATCCCTGTTAAGTTTGCATGAAGAGACAGACGCGGAGTGCTTCAAGCTCTTTGTTTATTAGTGACTACAGCTCAGAACGGACCCACTTTGGCTGGGCTGCGGCTGCTACTTATAGCCAGCAGCCGCGTTGCCAGCCAATCAGAGTGCAGGGTTTTCCCGCACATTTTAAACCAATCATTTCTAAAATTTTACAAGAACAGTTCAAACTAAACCAATGACTTCAAACCTGCATACATAACACCCCTCCCCACTAGGTTCAGTCCATACTCAAACCCCATCTATCTAATGTATTCTTTTAAATAGTTGGGGCTCTTACGTGTAATTGAGACCTACATGGTTCAGATGTTTTAAGGTTCTCACCTTGTGAGGGAGGAAATGTGTCTGCTGACATTTCCTTACTAGGACTTACAGTAATGGTAGAACCTGTTTGGTTACTACAACCTGGTCTCTCCTCCCAATCCATCTCCAACCCAATGTCAGCACCTAAATCAGGTAGTGATGTGCAATCTTCCATTTGTGAAAATGGTTGTTGGTATTGTGACAGGTTTTGGGATGGTTCCTGTCGTGTTAGCTCGTTACACATGGGGTTGATTCTTACTTGCTGATTACTCTCATAATCCTCCCTTCCCCTAGAAGAGGCAGTAGGTATGGGAACCAGTGAGGAGCAAAAGTGATGCTCCAGAGGCAATCTGGATCTTAACTGATCAATGTGCCTGCTCCAGAGGACACCATCCTCCGTTAGTACCCTGTAAGACCTGGGGCCTGTGATTTGGGTTATCTCAGCAGGAATCCATAATGGTTCACCCATGAGGTTCTTAGCATAAACAGAATCACCCACAGTGAATGTGCGAATTTTGCTAGTGCAATCTAGTGGTGCATTGGGTGCGTAAGTGGGATGAAGGCGATCAAGGAGAGACCTGAGTTTCCTACCCATCAACAATTCAGCTGGGGACAAATTAGTTGAGGGGTTGGGAGTGATATGCTGAACACTGAGAAATTTTTCAACTCTCTCAGTGATATCCCCTGGACCCAATTGCTGAAGTTTTTCCTTGGTAAATCGTACCATCGTCAGCCAGCCGTTAGCGAAGGATGCCCAGGGGCTGTCAGGGTATGTCTGATACCCTGTTGTGCTAGATATGATTCAAAAGGGTTGGATGTAAATTGAGGGCCATTGTCAGAAACAAGCACATCAGGTAACCGTGAGTTACAAAAGCTTTTTAAGCTGTTTGATGACAGCTTCAGTTGTGGTGGATGCCATAGGGATGACCTCTAGCCATTTGGAATATGCATCAACTATAATAAGGAAAGTGTGCCCTCTGGTAGGGCCAGCAAAATCAATGTGAATCCTGGACCATGGGCCCCTAGGACATTCCCATTCCTGTGTGGGGGTGAGAGGTGGGGCAGGCCTGACTACCTGACAGTTGGGACAAGATGCAATCCAGTTTTCAACCATTTTGTCAATACCTGGCCACCATACATAACTCCTGGCCAATCCCTTCATTCTGACAATTCCCAGATGACCCTCATGTAACATTTCCAAAACCTCTTTTTGTAGTTTTGCAGGAATAACCACCCTGTTACCCCACAAAATACATCCTCTTAATACAGATAATTCAGTTTGCCTGGATTTGAAAGGTTGGGCGAGTTGAGGTAGATCTTGAAGTGGCCAACCCTTCTTAATCCAGCCTATAATAGGAGCCAATTAGATGTCTTTGGCAGTCTCTCTGGCAATTTGAGCAGCATGTACTGGAAGCTTGGCAACAGTTTCTAGAAACGAGGTATGAGTCTCAGGAACAGGGTCCTCAATGTGTGAAGGAAGTGGGCAGCGACTCAAAGCATCTGCATGCCCAATGTCTTTACCAGGTCTGTGGATCAGTTTGTATGAATAAGCAGCAAGAAATTCAGTCCATCTCAGCATTCTTGGTGACAGGATCGTGGCGTTGGTTTGTCCCCTGCCACAATGCCTAAAAGAGGTTTGTGATCTGTGACAACAGTAAATGTTCTCCCATATAAATACTCATGGAATTTCTTGACAGCTGCTACAATGCCAAGGCTTCCTTATCCAGTTGGCTGTAGTTCCTCTCTGCTTTAGTCAAGGTGCGAGAGTAAATGCAATAGGAGCTTCCCTCCGCTGGGAAGCTTGGCTCAATACCCCCACCTCCAAAGGGAGGCATCACAAGTCAGAACAACAGGAAGATTCTCAGAGAACTGTATCAGCACAGCATCAGATGTGATTTGTCTCTTGATATTGTTAAATGCAGCTTGTTCCTTCCTCCCCAGACCCAAACAGATTTCTTGTCCAGCAACCTATGTAGGGGTTCTGCAATGGTTGCCTTCTGAGGTAGAAACATATGATAAAAGTTAATGAGTCCCAAAATGCTTGCAGATCTGTTTTGCATTTTGGCCTGTGGGCTTCTTTGATTGCCTGAACCTTTGCTTCTGTGGGGTGGATGCCATGTTTATCAATCATGTAACCCAAGAATTCCACTTTATCTGTTCTAAGTGTGCATTTTCTTCTTTGACTTTTAACCCGCTTTTTGAATCTGGTTAAGACTTCCCTGAGTCTCTCGTGTAACTGAGTGTCATTTTCAGCAGAAATTAAAACGTCATCAAAATAGGGCACCACCCCGGCAACCCTTGTAACATTCTTTCCATAAGGCTTTGGAAGATGCCTGGTGCCACGCTTACTCCAAACTGCAACCTTTTGCATTTGAAAGCACCTCTATGGGTTACAATGGTTTGGGCTTCAGCAGTGGCATCATCAACTGTTAATTGTTGATATGTCTGTGCCAGGTCCAACTTGGCAAAATCTGTGCCCCCTCCAAGGGAATGTAATAAATGATGCACTACTGGAACTGGATATGCTCTGTTGTAGCGCATGGTTCAATGTCCCCTTGTAGTCTCCACAGATTCTCACTGACCCATCAGCCTTGACTGGTGTGACTATGGGTGTCTCCCACCTGGAGTGATCAGTGGGCTCTAAAACCCCTTGGGCTATTAGTTTATCTAATTGTGCATCAATTTTTCCTTTAAGGCAAATGGGACCCTTCTGGGTTTTAAATGGATTGGTTGTACCTTGGGATCTAGGTTAAAGGAGATAGGGGTCCCCAAGTACTTGCCTAATCCATTGCTGAAGACCTCTGGAAACTCAGACTTCAAGGCCTCTTCCCACTCAGTGTTGCTCACGTGATTGATGCCAGTCACCTCGATGCCCAGCGGGTTGAACCACTCAAGGCCCAGCAGACTTGGCGGTCCTTGTCCATGATGGTGGTAGTGGTGGTGTGGCCCTTGAACTTCACGTTGAATTCTCTTGTTCCAACTACTGGAATCTTGTTCCCTTGGTAGTCTTTAAGAGTCAATGCTTGCTTCTTGAAGTGCTTCTTCTGGATGTTGGGAAGAAGACTGTGAATAGTGTCCCATGACACCATAGATAGGTATGAGCCTGAGTCCACTTCCATTTGGCAAGGCCTTCCTTCAATAAATACCTTGACATGCACTTTTCTACTTCTTAAGGGTGATGAATGACCAATGGTGACTGTTTGATGAGTTTCATTCTTCCCATTTGCTTCTGTGCTGCCCCATTTTCTCACAGAAATTGTTAGGCTTGAATTCTTTGTCTTTGCTTGTAGCAAACTTTCTTCTGATGGGTGGAGTTCTGGATGATTTGCAGACTCTTGCTAGGTGTCCTCTTTTATCACAACGAGGCAAATGGTGTCTAAAACTTGCATTCAGTGTGGGGTGGCTTCCCCACACCCTCTGCAGTAGAAATCTTGCCTCTTTCTTCCTAGGTCTTTCTTTTCCTCTCCATTCTGAGTCTGTAAATTCCTTCCTCCACCTCACTACAGTCTGACTCAGAATCTATTTGCTCACAATGAGTTGTTGTGGACTTTCCACATCAGGATGGCTTGTGGCCTTGTTGATTTTCTTCATGGCGCTGCTGAGGACTTGGTAGCTTCTGCTGAAGAGGTCTCTTCTATTGCTTCCTTCAGCGTGATCTTAGGTCTTAGTAATAACTTGCTCTGAAGCACCTTGTCTTTAAGGCCCAGAACAAATTGATCGTGCATGGCCTCTTCTAAATTGTTAAATTCACATGCACCCCTAATGTCTCTTAAACTTGCCACAAAGTCGTTCGTTTTGCTTTCCCCTTGATCCCGACGGTAAAACTTGTGTCTCTTAATGAGGCACGATACTTGTGGGGCATAATGGGCTCTTAACAACTTTTCTAAGTCAGGCCATTCCATTACCTTCACGTCTGCAGCTCCGCCAATGCCTTCGCCATCTTGAAAACTGCCAGACGCAGTGCATGAAAGACCGCCCTCTTCGCTTCTCAGAAATGTCGGTGAGATCGCTCCTTCCAGATACATTTGGAAACATCTGCATACGACTCCCAGTCTTCTGCCGTCGGATCGAGCGGGGCTGGGGGGTGTTCAGCGCAGCCATCTCTCTCTTCTTCTGTTCCGCGTTGCCTTCTTCAGGAGATCCCACCCGCCGCCAGTGTTAAGTTTGCATGAAGAGACAGGCACGGAGTGCTTCAAGCTCTTTGTTTATTAGTGACTACAGCTCAGAACGGACCCACTTTGGCTGGGCTGTGGCTGCTACTTATAGCCAGCAGCCGCAGTTGCCAGCCAATCAGAGTGCAGGGTTTTCCCACTTTTAAACCAATCATTTCTTACATTTTACAAGAACAGTTCAAACTAAACCAATGACTTTAAACCTGCATACATAACAATCCCCACATGTACAAGCAAAGGCTAACCTTTCCTTTCCATGTCTCTGCTGTCAAGCCTCCATTCTTTCTACCAAGATCAAAGCTCCACAGCCCTACTTCTTCAAGCTGTGAGCAACTCGTCCTTTGGAGGCATAATCAAGGGGGTACAGTGATGCATTTCCCTTTGCCACAAGTGAGTGGCTCGGCTCACTACTGCTCTCATTTTACAGAGGGAGAAATAAGGCTCAGAAGTGCTTATCCCCATGCAATGCAGCTGCAATTCAACCCCAAATCTCCAGATCCAATCCCAACATATTGTTCCTTGGGCATACACTTCCTAGTCTGGCACCTGAAGTTGCCTTGGCAAATGAAAACCTGCTTCCCCAAATAACAGGGGAACCTAAGCCACATCTGTGGGCTTCTGCTGTGGCGATACGAGACCAAGTGCTTTGTTACTCTTGGAATTATTCTTAATTGCATCTTCTCCTCTTGTCATTCAGTTTCATGCACTGCTGACAAACATTCTTGCACTTCCACATTTATTAACAGTGGCATGTTTTATATTAGACGTGTGGCCATGGCAACAGCTCTCTGGCAGCATTGTATACGTTTATTTACTTCCACGATATTAGTTTACAAATTGTATCCTGGTCCTCTTCCTTCTTTCTCCCCCCCACACCCCCTCCCCAATTTAGCTTGGTAACTTTTGACTTTATTAGAGCGGATGCCAAACAGAAAAACAAATTAATCTAAACATGCTTATAAACACGTACATCACAAAAATGATTATATCTTCCTTAACGTGCTAATAGTCATTCTGGATCCTAGTTTTCCTTTCCACTTCATGAAACATGCATACATACATATCCACAACATCCCCAAAGTGGTATTTTGCATTTCAAATATAGACTGTACAGCTTTCAGGGCCCTGGATTTTATTTTGATTCCAACTTGACAGTTATTAAGTGGGTTAGATTTGCTGAAGTATTAATATTAGTATTTTTTTTGCTTCAGTGACAGGTTTTTTCCTTATTCAGATGGCTTCACAATCCAGTAACAATTTCCTTCCTATTATATGATGTGTCCTGTGAAGCTTAATGGGCTAATAATGCATCATATTTCCATAGTATTTTAAAGGGAGACTAGCTTGTCTTTTGTTTTCCTTGAAAGGACCCTGAACCCTCATAGAGAAAGGATCTACATGACCTCTGCTGATGGGCATCACCAGACTTCCTTTGCCTGTCCTGCCCTATTGTCCAGTATCGTCTTTGTTTATTCCCTTTTGACATCTTCTTCCCTCTCTCACCCCTATGCCCCACAATGGGACAGGCTACTAGGAAAGGGGGAAGGGCTGTAGTCAAAGGTCTGAATTCCTTGCTTGTAAAGCCTTCATAAGAATAGGCCAATAATTGCAGAAAATTGGGTTGAGTGCTGAGATTACCCATTCCTGTATTATTTGGTGCTCTTGAGAAAAAATGTTGTTGCAATTGTCTTTAAAACACTCCAGATAGGTCACCAGTATAATATCCATTGGGGAGACAAAGGAAGAAGCTAATCTAAGTCCTCTTAATTGATTTATTCATGACAGAGGTGACATATAAACAGAAAAATAGGGTGGAGATTTTCAAGGTTGCTGACTCTTTTAGGTTTGGTGCTAAAGCAGTCTAAGATATGGATGATCTAGTCTGACTGTCTCTCTGTCCATGTATCATACATACATACATACATACAGACATACATACATACATACACACACACACACACACACACACATACATATACATATACATATACATATATATACCTACATATATCAGAGGTGGTATTCAGCAGGTTCTGGAGAACCGGTAGCAGAAATCTCTGCCTCCTGAGTCCCAGCTGATTGGCTGGGTCTTCTTTTGTTGCCCTGCATAGGAGAATGGAACTGGAAAGCAGGTTAGTGGGGTGGGGAGGAAATGGAGATTTTACAGTATCCTTCCTCTGCCACGCCCACCAAGCCACACCCACCAAGCCATGCCACAGAACCAGTAGTAAAAAAAATTTGAATCCCACCATTGATACACACACACACACACACACACACACACACACACACACACACACACACACACATGAGAGACACATGGATATAGTTGTCCTTCATGGCTCTTCATAGCATTCAGTCATTGCAGAACTGATGTAAAGTTTGCCCTTGTTAATCATCAAATGACTCTAGGAGACCGTGTTAATCAACAATAAGAAATAACCTCATGGATAAATTAGAATTTGGTTTGATTGGAATATTTCCTTAAGTACATGTTAAATTTTTCAGATTCTGTTATAAATAAAGTGAGAACTGGGGGAATTAAAAAAATGGTTAGAGGGAAAAACAAAACTGATGGTTTTACCAGCCTATTTATAACTCTTGGAAGGATTATTCCTTTATAAACCTAGTTTTGCATTCCTGTGTCCTCAACCATGACAGTAGAGCAGCATGTAAATCTCTTTTCTTTTCATAAGCTATTTCCTAAGATGGGAAGAATTTAATTTTTTTAATACATAAATCTATTCTTGCACTGATCAGAGATTTTTCCCCATGAAATTGTACTTTAGTGCATTTTTTTAATAAGGTAAAATAAAATATTTCCTGAGTATAGGAATACCCTGATAATTTTCTGTCTATGTAGTTTTTCTAGCAACAGTATGGAAGTGAATTGGTTACCATCCAGTTAAACCTGCAATCCTGGCTTTAGTTAGTAATCTCTGATCTAAGTTCAAAGCAGATTTCACCTTTTCAAGCTCAGCCAATATTAGCAAAATCCTGTCACTTGCATCCATCTCTAAACATTTTCGACCTAAAATGTACTTTTGAAATGTCTTTTAATATGGGCTCCAAATCAAGAACTCACAGAATCCAGAACTGTGCAATCTGAAACACTAAACTGGTCTTATTTGCACATGATTCCAAGAAAATAAGATAAATTCAGATGAATTATACCCAAGAGTATCCTTCCTTTGAGCCTGAAATTTTCCGCCTATAACATGCTTAGATTGCTAGAGCCATCTGGCTGGACCATTTCTTCATCTCTCTGGATTCTTCAGCCTAGAAAGGCTTCCAGATTGTTACCTAAGAGGGATATTTGTTTTGCAGTGAGTTATCCTGACAGATCTGGCACCATGGGAGAACAAAGATGGGGTGTTTTCTAACTACTGATGGTAAGCCTGCATTACTGTTAGAGTTGATAGAGAGACCCTAAAGTACAGAGTGATACATTTCTCCTACTCTTTTTCACTGAACTCTAGGAATGGAGGAGAGAAACAAAACACACATTTCTGTGCTTCAGAACAGAAAGCCTACTAATAACTTCACAGACACAGCCAATATTCTGGCAATCTTTCATCAGGGGAAAAGAGCATTAGTGTGATGAGAGATTATTAGTAACAACTCCATCTCTTCTTCACTGCCATTGACATTGCCTACGTATCCTAACTGATTCTCCAGATGGGTGAATTTCATAGCACCACCATCTAAAAGAAAAAGGAAAGGAAGCATGAGGTTGTTTCTTCTCACTCAATAGACCAAGCAAACAGTTCAGCTGAAGCAGAACTTGAGCCAGAAGGAGGCAATCATGTCAAGCAACTGTGGTCAGGTAGTCCTTAAAGGGCAGCTGGTTGCTGGATGTATTATCAAAAGGATCATACTGTGGAGATTCCTTGGTGTTCTCTGAGCTTGCTAGTTTTTTTTAATTTGATTTGATTTGATCTGATTTGTCAATCGCTTACAAGATAATAGGTATAAGTATAAACATGAGTAAGAATACAGGAAATCGGTACGAATAAATGGGGACAATAGGACAGGGATGGGAGGCACGATGGTGCACTTATGCACGCCCCTTACAGACCTCTTAGGAATGGGGTGAGGTCAGTATGTTGATGATACCCAGCTTTTCATCTCTACCCCAAACCAACTCAGTGATGCCCTCACCATGATGTCTCGTTGCCTGGAAGTGGTGCGGATCTAGATGGGGAGGAACAGGCTCCAGCTCAACCCAGTCAAGACCGAGTGGCTATGTGTACTGGCATCTCGGACGATCCAGGATGTTCCACCTCTAGACATGGGGGGAGAGGTGTTGCCTCCCGTGGAAAGGGTCCACAACTTGGGTGTCTTCCTGCATACACGGCTCAGTCTGGAGGAGTAGGTGGGAGCCGTGACCAGGGGGGCATTCACCCAGGTTCGCCTGGTGCTCCAGTTGCACCCCTACTTGGACCGAGATGCTCTACGCACGGTCACTCATGCACTCATTACGTCCTGGGTTGACTACTGTAATGCTCTCTATATGGGGCTGCCCTTGCGGACAATGCAGAGGCTTCAGCTGGTGCAGAATGCGGCCGCACGGGTTGTGATGGGGGTATCCCAATACTCCCATGTAACACCCCTCCTGTACGAGTTGCATTGGTTGCCAGTTGCCCTCCATGTGAGATTCAAGGTGCTGGTACTTACCTATAAAGCCCTACATGGCTTAGGGCCGGGGTACCTGTGGGAACGTCTCCTGCCAGCATCGAATACCCATCACCCAGTGCACGCTCACAGACAGGGCCTCCTTGGGGTACTGTCGGCCAAACAATGTCAGCTGGCGGTCCCTAGGGGGAAGGCCTTCTCTGTGGGGGCACCCACTTTGTGGAACCAGCTTCCCCTGGAGCTACAATTGGCCCCTGACCTCCGCTCCTTCCGCCGCGGTCTAAAGACTTGGTTATTCAAACAAACCGGTCTGGACTGAGGGGGGGATTAGTTTTAAATGTCAGCTTGATGGGGTTTTAAATACTTTGGTCTAATTAGTTTAATTATCTTTTAATTCTTTTTAACTTTTGTGTTGAGTGTTTTATGTGAGCTTTGAATCCCTAGGGAGATAGGGCAGCATATAAGACCAATTAATAAATAAATAAATAGTGGATAGTTTGAGGTTAAAGGAGTGGGGGTTTGAGGATGTAACAACAGAGTCAGGTAGTGCATTCCAACCTTAACCCTAACCTCACCTTAGCACACACACATCCTTTGAAGGGCTGCCTGAGCTTGTTTGCTTTCTTGCAGATGTTTCATTGCCCAAACTAGGTAACATCATTAGTGCTAGTCATCACTAGCATTGATTGTGTTCACCTCATTTGGGCGAAAATGAATGCAAGAAAACAAACAAGCTCAGAGCCCCAAGGACCCCTGGCTTACAAATTTCCTTTCAGGATGTGTGCTTGTTACTCAATGCGCAAATCTTGAGTTGCACTTTCACCGTTTTATGGCACCTTCACCCCAGGCAATGAAATGTCCTACTAGCTCTGGACAGAAGCAGCCAAGAGAAATAATTGAGTGAGACATCTCTAATAACTGACAAGGAAACACACACCCTCCTCTAGTTGGGGAATAGACTTCAGCAAACCTTTGGCAATACCAAGTCCAATGCTTGCCCTGTTATATTTGTTATGCTGGAGTCAACCATCAAAAATAATGCCCACTAGCAACCTCCAGGAATCTGGGACAAGGGGATACATGAAAGTCACCAACTGATCACTGTCACCAGATGACAGTGTTTTCAGTGGCATCTCATAAGCAATGTTATATGCCCCATTAGCTCCCAATCTTTCTAGAAGTTTTAGAATTAGAGTTGAATGCATCAAGAGAGTATCAGCTTGGACTCCAAGAAAGTTGAGCACAAGTGATATATCAGCCTAAATAATAATGGAAGTCAATCAAACATTTCCCAAAATAAATGATTGGAAGCCATTGTCTGACATGACTCCATGCATTTCTCAGAAGAGGGCTGCAATGATCATAAACATAACATAACAAACTATCTGGTAACCCAAAGATAACAATTGGGCTTTATTTGAAGCATAGCATCAGCATGCCCCAACCCAGCCTCTTGTTTAAATTAGGGTTTTCCCACTGATTCACAAACCCATCAGCTGCCTTAGCTATGCAAGAGTTGGAAATAAAAGGATGTAATAACATTCTCATACAAATTGGCTGGGGTACTTGGTGGTGCACCACCTTGGTGGTGCAGGCTGTTAAACGCCTAGCACTTAGCTCCAGCTGCCTGCAATTAGTGCAGGCTCAATCCCACCAGGCTCAAGGTTGACTCAGCCTTCCATTCTCTCGGTAGGTAAACTGAGGACCCAAGATTGTTGGGGCAATAAGCTGACTTGTAAAAATGCCGCTTAGTAATAAGCAGGCATATGCAATGGAATGAAGGCTATTGCTGAGCGCATTGGGTTGTGCTCCAAAATTGTAAGCCACCCTGAGTCTCCGGAGAAGGGCTGCATATAAATATGAATTTAAAAAAACATCAAACATAAAGTTATACACTCTGCTACTTTTCAGAATGAGATGGGTGGCTTATAAATTTAATAAATAAATACAAACTAACCTCATGCTAGAACACAGAAATGAGTTTATAGACTGACTGGAATAATATTGCAATGTTTGTGCTTTCCCTATTATATTATCTGAAGAAAGTGTGTTTGTTTATGGTCTTTCTTCCAACCAGAAATACTAAGTATTTGCTGCTATCATTCCTGAAGATAGATAGATAGATAGATAGATAGATAGATAGATAGATAGATAGATAGATGGATGGATGGATGGATGGATGGATGGATGGATGGATGGATGATTGGATAGATAGATAGATAGATAGAT
>CM019148.1:161213353-161263543 GCA_009733165.1 Naja naja | reverse complement strand
TTTTAGGGTCACCATTATTTCCAAGAGTTGTCAGGAGTATATAAAAATGGTGCACAACTTTGAGAAGGAAGGTCACCCTTTATTAAAGCAATGATTGATGGCTTCCAGCTTGTAGAAAAAGAGGGAGCACAATAGAAAGGTAAGGACTTTTATAAGAATATTGAATTGTGGAGTGGGAAATTTCAGAGTTTTGATTTACTGGCGTAATTCTTGGACCATAGAAGGAAAATCAAACTGCTTTTGTTTAAGGTGAGGAAAGGGGCTTTGTAGGGCAAAACCACACTTCTCAGAAGCAGAAGCAGCAGTAAACTTTGAAAGGCTAACAAACAATGGAAATTTGATGGAATTAAATGTGCATCTCCAGTTTAGATGTGACATTTGTGGTTTTGCTGAGTTACATTGACTTTCTTTTATTAGGTCAGCAGACAATTACATGGGGCTGGATCTATGAGTCAGTTTCTTTCTGTCTTTATTAAGGTAAGTGATATTTCTTTCCTCTTGGTAAGGCAAAGATAAAAGGGCTTTGTCTTGGGAAAAGAGTAGGGTTTTTGGACATGACATGATTGTATTAAACTGGCAACTGTTATGTCTGGCAGGGGAAAAGAAAATGTCCTAAAAATAAAGTTTTCTATTTTAGCCACAAAAGACTAAAACCAAGGACAAATGAAATTTTAGAGATTTACTTATCTATTACTATTCATCCATAATGCTATTTCCTAAGAAATTACAATGCACATCCCTATCCATTTAATTACATGTTTCCTTGACTCAGATGTAGAGAAACAGTATAAAAGGCCAAGGAAAGGAGAAACTTCTAATTCCAGACTTCCACCTCTACACCTCCCCAAAAACCTTACTGGACATAAAGAGCTTCCTTCAGTATCCTTAAGGATAATTGTCTCTCCTTGTTGCCTAGTATGCAGGAAAATTAGGAAAACTTTCCTTTCATTCAAATGCAGTTGGGGCTATTTGAAGGTGTTAAAAGCTTGGGATACTATAATATACTGTACTATAGCTTTAGCACAGAGTGATGCCAACAAAGATAACACTGGGCAACCAAAACTTTCACAAGCAAACCATTTTTCCAAGGGTTCTCCCAGTGCCTCTAAAGCTAAAGCTAAAGGTTTTACCTGTCCAGTCATGTCTAACTCTGGGAGGCATTGCTCATCTTCATTTCTTAGCTGAGGGAACCAAGCAATGTCCAAAGATATTTTCCGTGGTCATGTTGCCAGCATGACTATACAGTGAGACGGGGAATGCTATTACCTTTCCATCAAGTGGTACCTATTGATCTACTCGCATTTGCATGCTTTCAAACTGCTAGATGGGCAGGAACTGGAGCAAGTAATAGGAGCTCACCCTGTTGCTGGCACTTGGGTCTCGAACCTGGGCTGCCAGCTTTCCAGCCAACAAGTCTCGGTTTTTAACTGCTGAGCCATCATGACCTCTTAGTGCCTCTAAGGGACTTATTAATATACATTCTCTCATCACTGAGTCAGAAAAGAAAACCACCATACATGGCACTACCCCAGTGCAAAGCTTTACTATGTCGTGGAAATGAGCTTGTGACTGGGGATATTCTTATAGGTTTAATGCAGGACAGATTCTAGCCAGGGATTGTAGATTACTCAATTTCCTTCCCCCTCCCCCCATTTTTTTTGGTTTATGTTTATGTGTGTATGACTTCAAGTTAGGATTGACTCCTGGCAACTCTCTGGATCAGTCCCTGCAATTTTCTTGGCAAGGTTTCAAAACTGATTTGCCTAGCTCTGGGGAATAACAAATGCTAACTTTAAGTGCCTCCACACCAGGCTGGAAATAAGACAGAAGGGACATCATGAGAACATACCTATGAAAAGAGTTATTATGGTGTCTTCATATTACAGTGAGGGTGGCATAAGGATGAGCCTTAGTAAGTCCACAAGCAAGTCATAAGGTAAATAGCCCTTGTCATTGTTATTCTCCAGTCACATTCTTGGCTGATTTTTGCATCTTAGCTAAAAGATAAAAACATGGAACATTTTTGATCCTAGGGTGACTACACAAAGGAGCCAATTTTCTGTTTCTGTTCTTTTGAATCAGTAACATCACAGGCAGCAAGGCATCTATATGGACTTCAAAAGCCTTCTTATTTTTAAAGTGCAAGAAAAATGTGTCCACATGCTTTGTTCATGTGCATTTTGGACCATCGATTCAATGATACAGGATCAAACCTAAGGACTGGGAGGCAGCCAGATGGATGCCTCCTTTTAAGCCAAAGAAAGTCAGTCAGTCACCCACCAAAGAGCTAGAAACTCAATTAATGACATAAGCACTGGAAGAGAAGAGCCTTGGGTTGAAGATAAAAAATATTTGGACTACACAGCCACACAGCACTGTCCTATGCAGAGATTATCCAATCAAGAAAACAAATGTCTCACACAAATGGTACCATTCCCTGGCACACAAATATTTTAATAAAGGGAAGAACAAACCATTTCAGTGAACTCAGTGGAAGACATACAATACCTAACAGCTTCAACTTAACAGCTTAATTTGTTTATTGCCCACCCAAGTTAATTGTTGTATGTATGTACTACTACTTTGCTAATAGTAGTGTTATATGCTTGCTACTTGAAAGAATGTACCAAACAAAGAGCTGGTGATAAAAAATTTTCTAGTGGAGACAGAAAAAGAAAAGTTTAAAAAACTGAGGAAGCATCAGTCATGATGTAGATTGGATCTAAAATTCCAACCTGAAGAGGATCATTCCTCAGAGCTACCCTCCTTATCCTATCTCAACAACAGTTATCTTGTTTTACTTATAATTTTGAGGTGAAAATAAATTGATTTGACTTGTTTCACCGAAAGCTCCCATTTTGAGGTATCCATTTGTAAAAGGGAGAATTTCAATCTGCCTGCCCAACAGAAACAAACAAATAAAGCTGCTTCCATCAAAAAAAAATTATTCATGATAACTTGAGATCCATTTTTGGTGGAACAGTGGCTTATCAACCGAGTGAATACATTTCTTCATGGTTTTACTTGCAAGAAGAGTTGAGCAATCCTGGGTCCAATCCAAACAGGGCCTACCAAGCAACTTCATGTCCACTGGCCCTTTCCTCATCCCATAATGTTGTCTTTTCAGAAAATGCTGGGGATATTTTAAAACATGTGCCCAGGAAAGTCAGCATGGCCAAGATATGGTGGAGAACACTGCATAGGAGAGAGGGATCAGGAAACCAGAGGGACATCAAATGGGAGAAAAATGCTGAAACTATTTATCTTAATCGAGACATGGAACATGAAGCTAGAAACCATTTGCCCTTCAGTTTGAGAGATGCAACTGGACTTTCTGGTTTTTCTTTTGAAGATGTTCTGCTTCTCATCCAAGAAGCTTCTTCAGCTCTGACTGGATGGTGGAATGAAGGATTTATATTCCTTTGCAGACAGCTGGTCATTTGACAGCTGTCATTGCATAGATTTGGGAAGAATACCCCTTGAATGGTGTGGGAGTATGAACATATTTCAAAAATTGCAGACTACAAAAACTATTTGTGCTTCAGAAGTTTGAGATGCGAAAACACAGACACATCCCCAATAGCCTGCACCTGTGTTCAACAGTGAAGGGACACAGAATGGAAAAACATCCTGCAGCCAAGAAAGGCTCAAACCCATTTGCATTACTCAGGTGACCCAGAGGACACACATATGCTTCAACAACCCTCTAAAAGGATGCAAATGACCAGCTGTCTGCAAGGAATATAACCAGGGGGTGGGATTTACAGGTTTCAGACTCTATTCTAAACTGGTTAACATTTCTAAGCAGTTCTGAGAATCGTTGTTAGAAGAAATTATTGCCTAATCCAAGTGAAGGCAGGAAGGAAACACTTGGTGTTGCTTATGAAAACTGCCTCCATTAACCCTTATTACATTCTGGCAGGACTAGACTTCCTGTCTCAGGAACCTCTCTGGAGTTTTTTCCCTCCATGGTACTTTTGTTTTGTGTGAGTGACCATCCAAAGTTACAATGGCACTCCTGGAAAGTGACTTATGACCATTTTTCACACTTGTCACTGCCAGCATTCCCACATCATGAGAGGCCAGGCGAGGGAGATGTGCCTCGATGCAGCAAGGAGGATGAGTTGGCCACCCAGCCAATAACATGACCACCCAGCCATGTCCACCCAGTCACATGACCACCAAGCCACACCCACCACCTAAGCCATGCCCACAGAACCTGGGTTGCAAAAAATTTGAATCCCACCCCTGATAAATCCTTCCATTCCCCCACCATCCACTCAGAGCTGAAGGAGCTTCTTTGGATGAGGTAGAAATGTCTTCTCAAAAGAAAAAACAAGGAAGTCCAGTTGCCTGAAGAAAAGCACCTTGGGGGGCACCCATGACCTGATGACTGAGAATCTCCATAGACATGAAGTTAGAAACCTTCACTTCCTCTGTCCTCCTTCCCATTACATCCTACCTAAGGAAGCAGCAGTGATCCTGGTGTCATTTTTTCAGATCAGAGGAGGCCATAAAGACACATGGGTGCCAGTGGGGGTTTCTGGCATCATTCTCCAGACCTCAGGATATTTCTGTTTTCTAGTCTGAGATCTTGGTGGGATCTTGCAGGCTTCCGCCTTCAGAAAACAGCCTCTAACCTTGGGATTCTGTAGTCCATCCCTGTTAAGTTTGCATGAAGAGACAGACGCGGAGTGCTTCAAGCTCTTTGTTTATTAGTGACTACAGCTCAGAACGATCCACTTTATTGGGCTATGCTACTTATAGCCAGCAGCCGCAGTTGCCAGCCAATCAGAGTGCAGGGTTTTCCCACATTTTTAAACCAATCATTTCTAACATTTTACAAGAACAGTTCAAACTAAACCAATGACTTCAAACTGCATACATAATAACCCCCTCCCACTAGGTTCAGTCCATACTCAAACCCCACCTATCTAATGTATTCTTTTAAATAGGTGGGGCTCTTACGCATGCATTTGAGACCCACGGGTTCAGATGTTTTAAGGTTCTCACCTGAGGAGGAAATGTGTCTGCTGACATTTCTTACTAGGACTTACAGTAATGGTAGAACCTGTTTGGTTACTACAACCTGGTCTCTCCTCCCAATCCATCTCCAACCCAATGTCAGCACCTAAATCAGGTAGTGATGTGCAATCTTCCATTTGTGAAATGGTTGTTGGTATTGTGACAGGTTTTGGGATGGTTCCATGTGTTAGCTCGTTACACATGGGGTTGATTCTTGCTTGCTGATTACTCTCATGATCCTCCCTTCCCCTAGAAGAGGCAGTAGGTATGGGAACCAGAGAGGAGCAAAAGCGATGCTCCTGAGGCAATCTGGATCTTAACTGATCAATGTGCCTGCTCCAGAGGACACCATCCTCCGTTGTACCCTGTAAGACCTGGGGCCTGTGATTTGGGTTATCTCAGCAGGAATCCATAATGGTTCACCCATAAGGTTCTTAGCATAAACAGAATCACCCACAGTGAATGTGCTAATTTTGCTAGTGGAATCTAGTGGTGCTGGTGGGTGCAAGTGGGATGAAGGCGATCAAGGGAGACCTGAGTTTCTACCCATCAACAATTCAGCTGGGGACAAATTAGTTGAGGGGTTGGGAGGATATGCTGAACACTGAGAAATTTTCAACTCTCTCAGTGATATCCCTGACCCAATTGCTGAAGTTTTTCCTTGGTAAATCGTACCATACGTTCAGCCCGGCCGTTAGTCAAGAAGGATGCCCAGGGGCTGTCAGGGCATGTCTGATACCCTGTTGTGCTAGATATGATTCAAAAAGGTTGGATGTAAATTGAGGGCCATTGTCAGAAACAAGCACATCAGGTAACCCGTGAGTTACAAAGCTTTTTAAGCTGTTTGATGACAGCTTCAGTTGTGGTGGATGCCATAGGGATAACCTCTAGCCATTTGGAATATGCATCAACTATAATAAGGAAAGTGTGCCCTCTGGTAGGGCCAGCAAAATCAATGTGAATCCTGGACCATGGGCCCCTAGGACATTCCCATTCCTGTGTGGGGGTGAGAGGTGGGCAGGCCTGACTACCTGACAGTTGGGACAAGATGCAACCCAGTTTTCAACCATTTTGTCAATACCTGGCCACCATACATAACTCCTGGCCAATCCCTTCATTCTGACAATTCCCAGATGACCCTCATGTAACATTTCCAAAACCTCTTTTTGTAGTTTTGCAGGAATAACCACCCTGTTACCCCACAAAATACATCCTCTTAATACAGATAATTCAGTTTGCCTGGATTTGAAAGGTTGGGCGAGTTGAGGTAGATCTTGAAGTGGCCAACCCTTCTTAATCCAGCCTATAACAGGAGCCAATAAATGTCTTTGGCAGTCTCTCTGGCAATTTGAGCAGCATGTACTGGAAGCTTGGCAACAGTTTCTAGAAAAAAGGTATGAGTCTCAGGAACAGGGTCCTCAATGTGAAGGAAGGGCAGCGACTCAAAGCATCTGCATGCCCAATGTCTTTACCAGGTCTGTGGATCAGTTTGTATGAATAAGCAGCAAGAAATTCAGTCCATCTCAGCATTCTTGGTGACAGGATCGTGGCGTTTTGTCCCCTGCCCGCCACAATGCCTAAAAGAGGTTTGTGATCTGTGACAACAGTAAATGTTCTCCCATATGAATACTCATGGAATTTCTTGACAGCTGCTACAATGCCAAGGCTTCCTTATCCAGTTGGCTGTAGTTCCTCTCTGCTTTAGTCAAGGTGCGAGAGTAAAATGCAATAGGAGCTTCTCCCGCTGGGAAGCATATGGCTCAATACCCCCCAACTCCAAAAAGGGAGGCATCACAAGTCAGAACAACAGGAAGATTCTCAGAGAACTGTATCAGCACAGCATCAGATGTGATTTGTCTCTTGATATTGTTAAATGCAGCTTGTTCCTTCCTCCCCAGACCCAAACAGATTTCTTTGTCCAGCAACCTATGTAGGGGTTCTGCAATGGTTGCCTTCTGAGGTAGAAACATATGATAAAAGTTAATGAGTCCCAAAAATGCTTGCCAGATCTGTTTTGCATTTTGGCCTGGGGCTTCTTTGATTGCCTGAACCTTTGCTTCTGTGGGGTGGATGCCATGTTTATCAATCATGTAACCCAAGAATTCCACTTTATCTGTTCTAAGTGTGCATTTTTTTTCTTTGACTTTTAACCCGCTTTTTTGAATCTGGTTAAGACTTCCCTGAGTCTCTCGTAACTGAGTGTCATTTTCAGCAGAAATTAAAACATCATCAAAATAGGGCACCACCCCGGCAACCCTTGTAACATTTTTCCATAAGGCTTTGAAGATGCCTGGTGCCACGCTACTCCAAACTGCAACCTTTTGCATTTGAAAGCACCTCTATGGGTTACAATGGTTTGGGCTTCAGCAGTGGCATCATCAACTGTTAATTGTTGATATGCCTGTGCCAGGTCCAACTTGGCAAAACTGTGCCTCCAAGGGAATGTAATAAATGATGCACTACTGGAACTGGATATGCGCTCTGTTGTGGAGCATGGTTCAATGTCCCCTTGTAGTCTCCACAGATTCTCACTGACCCATCAGCCTTGACTGGTGTGACTATGTGTCTCCCACTGGAGTGATCAGTGGGCTCTAAAACCCCTTGGGCTAGTTTATCTAATTGTGCATCAATTTTTCCTTTAAGGCAAATGGGACCCTTCTGGGTTTTAAATGGATTGGTTGTACCTTGGGATCTAGGTTAAAGGAGATAGGGGTCCCCAAGTACTTGCCTAATCCATTGCTGAAGACCTCTGGAAACTCAGACTTCAAGGCCTCTTCCCACTCAGTGTTGCTCACGTGATTGATGCCAGTCACCTGCCATGCCCAGGTTGAACCACTCAAGGCCCAGCAGACTTGGGCGGTCCTTGTCCACGATGGTCAGTGGTAGGCTTGGTGTGGCCCTTGAACTTCACGTTGAATTCTCTTGTTCCAACTACTGGAATCTTGTTCCCTTGGTAGTCTTTAAGAGTCAATGCTTGCTTCTTGAAGTGCTTCTTCTGGATGTTGGGAAGAAGACTGTGAATAGTGTCCCATGACACCATAGATAGGTATGAGCCTGAGTCCACTTCCATTTGGCAAGGCCTTCCTTCAATAAATACCTTGACATGCACTTTTCTACTTCTTAAGGGTGATGAATGACCAATGGTGACTGTTTGATGAGTTTCATTCTTCCCATTTGCTTCTGTGCTGCCCCCATTTTCTCACAGAAATTGTTAGGCTTGAATTTTTGTCTTTGCTTGTAGCAAACTTTCTTCTGATGGGTGGAGTTCTGGATGATTTGCAGACTCTTGCTAGGTGTCCCTTTTATCACAACGGAGGCAAATGGTGTCTAAAAACTTGCATTCAGTGCGCGGGGTTTCCCACCCCTCTGCAGTAGAAATTGCCTCTTTCTTCCTAGGTCTTTTTTTTTCCTCTCCATTCTGAGTCTGTAAATTCCTTCCTCCACCTCACTACAGTCTGACTCAGAATCTATTTGCTCACAATGAGTTGTTGTGGACTTTTCCACATCAGGATGGCTTGTGGCCTTGTTGATTTTCTTCATGGCCGCTGAGGACTTGGTAGCTTCTGCTGAAGAGGCCTCTTCTATTGCTTCCTTCAGCTGATCTTAGGTCTTAGTAATAACTTGCTCTGAAGCACCTTGTCTTTAAGGCCCAGAACAAATCGATCGCGCATGGCCTCTTCTAAATTGTTAAATTCATGCACCCCTAATGTCTCTTAAACTTGCCACAAAGTCACATGCTTCCCCTTGATCCCGACGGTAAACTTGTGTCTCTTAATGAGGCACGATACTTGTGGGGCATAATGGGCTTAACAACTTTTCTAAGTCAGGCCATTCCATTACCTTCACGCTGCAGCTCCCGCCAATGCCTTCGCCATCTTGAAAACTGCCGGACCGCAGTGCATGAGAAAGACCGCCTCTTCCGCCTGAAATGTCGGTGAGATCGCTTCCTTCCAGATACATTTGAAACGATCTGCATAACACTCCCAGTCTTCTGCAGTCGGATCGAACGGGCTGGGGGTGTTCAGCGCAGCCATCTCTCTTCTTCTGTTCCGCTGCTTTCTTCTTCAGGGAGATCCCACCTTCGTCGCCAGTGTTAAGTTTGCATGAAGAGACAGCGGAGTGCTTCAAGCTCTTGTTTATTAGTGACTACAGCTCAGAACGGACCCACGGCTGGGCTGTGGCTACTTATAGCCAGCACGCAGTTGCCAGCCAATCAGAGTGCAGGTTTTCCGCACTTTTAAACCAATCATTTCTTACATTTTACAAGAACAGTTCAAACTAAACCAATGACTTTAAACTGCATACACATAATAATCCTTACACATGTACAAGCAAAGGCTAACCTTCCTTTTCCCATGTCTCTGCTGTCAAGCCTCCATTCTTTCTATCAAGATCAGCCCACAGCCCTACTTTTCTGCTGTGAGCAACCTGCCCTTGAGGCATAATCAAGGGGGTACAGTGATGCATTTCCCTTTGCCACAAGTGAGTGGCTCGGCTCACTACTGCTCTCATTTTACAGAGGAGAAATAAGGCTCAGAAGTGCTTATCCCCATGCAATGCAGCTGCAATTCAACCCCAAATCTCCAGATCCAATCCCAACATATTGTTCTTTGGGCATACACTCCTAGTCTGGCACCTGAAGTTGCCTTGGCAAATGAAAACCTGCTTCCCAAATAACAGGGGAACCTAAGCCACATCTGTGGGCTTCTGCTGTGTGATACGAGACCAAGTGCTTTGTTACTCTTGGAATTATTCTTAATTGCATCTTCTCCTCTTGTCATTCAGTTTCATGCACTGCTGACAAACATTCTTGCACTTCCACATTTATTAACAGTGGCATGTTTTATATAGACGTGTGGCCATGGCAACAGCTCTCTGGCAGCATTGTATACGTTTATTTACTTCCACGATATTAGTTTACAAATTGTATCCTGGTCCTCTTCCTTCTTTCTCCCCCCCACACCCCCTCCCCAATTTAGCTTGGTAACTTTTGACTTTATTAGAGCGGATGCCAAACAGAAAAACAAATTAATCTAAACATGCTTATAAACACGTACATCACAAAAATGATTATATCTTCCTTAACGTGCTAATAGTCATTCTGGATCCTAGTTTTCCTTTCCACTTCGCAAACATGCATACATACATATCCACAACATCCCCAAAGTGGTATTTTGCATTTCAAATATAGACTGTACAGCTTTCAGGGCCCTGGATTTTATTTTGATTCCAACTTGACAGTTATTAAGTGGGTTAGATTTGCTGAAGTATTAATATTAGTATTTTTTTTTTGCTTCAGTGACAGGTTTTTTTTTCCTTATTCAGATGGCTTCACAATCCAGTAACAATTTCCTTCCTATTATATGATGTGTCCTGTGAAGCTTAATGGGCTAATAATGCATCATATTTCCATAGTATTTTAAAGGGAGACTAGCTTGTCTTTTGTTTTCCTTGAAAGGACCCTGAACCCTCATAGAGAAAGGATCTACATGACCTCTGCTGATGGGCATCACCAGACTTCCTTTGCCTGTCCTGCCCTATTGTCCAGTATCGTCTTTGTTTATTCCCTTTTGACATCTTCTTCCTCTCTCACCCCTATGCCCCACAATGGGACAGGCTACTAGGAAAGGGGAAGGGCTGTAGTCAAAGGTCTGAATTCCTTGCTTGTAAAGCCTTCATAAGAATAGGCCAATAATTGCAGAAAATGGGTTGAGTGCTGAGATTACCCATTCCTGTATTATTTGGTGCTCTTGAGAAAAAATGTTGTTGCAATTGTCTTTAAAAACTCCAGATAGGTCACCAGTATAATATCCATTGGGGAGACAAAGGAAGAAGCTAATCTAAGTCCTCTTAATAGATTTATTCATGACAGAGGTGACATATAAACAGAAAAATAGGGTGGAGATTTTCAAGGTTGCTGACTCTTTTAGGTTTGGTGCTAAAGCAGTCTAAGATATGGATGATCTAGTCTGACTGTCTCTCTGTCCATGTATCATACATACATACATACATACAGACATACATACATACACACACACACACACACATACATATACATATACATATACATATATATACCTACATATATCAGAGGTGGTATTCAGCAGGTTCTGGAGAACCGTAGCAGAAATCTCTGCCTCCTGAGTCCCAGCTGATTGGCTGGGTCTTCTTTGTTGCCCTGCATAGGAGAATGGAACTGGAAAGCAGGTTAGTGGGGTGGGGAGGAAATGGAGATTTTACAGTATCCTTCCTCTGCCACGCCCACCAAGCCACACCCACCAAGCCATGCCACAGAACCAGTAGTAAAAAAAATTTGAATCCCACCATTGATACACACACACACACACACACACAAACACACACACACACACACACACACACACACACATGAGAGACACATGGATATAGTTGTCCTTCATGGCTCTTCATAGCGTCATTCAGTCATTGCAGAACTGATGTAAAGTTTGCCCTTGTTAATCATCAAATGACTCTAGGAGACCGTGTTAATCAACAATAAGAAATAACTTTATGGATAAATGAGAATTTGGTTTGATTGGAATATTTCCTTAAGTACATGTTAAATTTTTCAGATTCTGTTATAAATAAAGTGAGAACTGGGGGAATTAAAAAAATGGTTAGAGGGAAAAACAAAACTGATGGTTTTACCAGCCTATTTATAACTCTTGGAAGGATTATTCCTTTATAAACCTAGTTTTGCATTCCTGTGTCCTCAACCATGACAGTAGAGCAGCATGTAAATCTCTTTTTCTTTTTCATAAGCTATTTCCTAAGATGGGAAGAATTTAATTTTTTTTAATACATAAATCTATTCTTGCACTGATCAGAGATTTTTTCCCCCATGAAATTGTACTTTAGTGCATTTTTTTTTAAAAAAAGAAGGTAAAATATTTCCTGAGTATAGGAATACCCTGATAATTTTCTGTCTATGTAGTTTTTCTAGCAACAGTATGGAAGTGAATTGGTTACCATCCAGTTAAACCTGCAATCCTGGCTTTAGTTAGTAATCTCTGATCTAAGTTCAAAGCAGATTTCACCTTTTCAAGCTCAGCCAATATTAGCAAAATCCTGTCACTTGCATCCATCTCTAAACATTTTTGACCTAACATGTACTTTTGAAATGTCTTTTAATATGGGCTCCAAATCAAGAACTCACAGAATCCAGAACTGTGCAATCTGAAACACTAAAGTGGTCTTATTTGCACACGATTCCAAGAAAATAAGATAAATTCAGATGAATTATACCCAAGGGTATCCTTCCTTTGAGCCTGAAATTTTCTGCCTATAACATGCTTAGATTGCTAGAGCCATCTGGCTGGACCATTTCTTCATCTCTCTGGATTCTTCAGCCTAGAAAGGCTTCCAGATTGTTACCTAAGAGGGATATTTGTTTTGCAGTGAGTTATCCTGACAGATCTGGTACCATGGGAGAACAAAGATGGGGTGTTTTCTAACTACTGATGGTAAGCCTGCATTATTGTTAGAGTTGATAGAGAGACCCTAAAGTACAGAGTGATACATTTCTCCTGCTCTTTTTCACTGAACTCTAGGAATGGAGGAGAGAAACAAAACACACATTTCTGTGCTTCAGAACAGAAAGCCTACTAATAACTTCACAGACACAGCCAATATTCTGGCAATCTTTTCATCAGGGGGAAAAGAGCATTAGTGTGATGAGAGATTATTAGTAACAACTCCATCTCTTCTTCACTGCCATTGACATTGTCACGATCCTAACTGATTCTCCAGATGGGTGAATTTCATAGCACCACCATCTAAAAGAACAAGGAAAGGAAGCATGAGGTTGTTTCTTCTCACTCAATAGACCAAGCAAACAGTTCAGCTGAAGCAGAACTTGAGCCAGAAGGAGGCAATCATGTCAAGCAACTGTGGTCAGGTAGTCCTTAAAGGGCAGCTGGTTGCTGGATGTATTATCAAAAGGATCATACTGTGGAGATTCCTTGGTGTTCTCTGAGCTTGCTAGTTTTTTTATTTGATTTGATTTGATCTGATTTGTCAATCGCTTACAAGATAATAGGTATAAGTATAAACATGAGTAAGAATACAGGAAATCGGCACGAATAAATGGGGACAATAGGACAGGGATGGGAGGCACGATGGTGCACTTATGCACTCCTTACAGACCTCTTAGGAATGGGGTGAGGTCAGTATGTTGATGATACCCAGCTTTTCATCTCTACCCCAAACCAACACAGTGATGCCCTCACCGTGATGTCTCGCCTGGAAGTGGTGCGGATCTAGATGGGGAGGAACAGGCTCCAGCTCAACCCAGTCAAGACCGAGTGGCTATGTGTACCGGCATCTCGGACGATCCAGGATGTTCCACCTCTAGACATGGGGGGAGAGGTGTTGCCCCCCGTGGAAAGGGTCCACAACTTGGGTGTCCTCCTGCATACATGGCTCAGTCTGGAGGAGTAGGTGGGAGCCGTGACCAGGGGGGCATTCACCCAGGTTCGCCTGGTGCTCCAGTTGCACCCCTACCTGGACCGAGATGCTCTACGCACGGTCACTCATGCACTCATTACCCTGGGACTACTGTAATGCTCTCTATATGGGGCTGCCCTTGCGGACAACGCAGAGGCTTCAGCTGGTGCAGAATGCGGCCGCACGGGTTGTGATGGGGGTATCCCAATACTCCCATGTTACACCCCTCCTGTGCGAGTTGCATTGGTTGCCAGTTGCCCTCCATGTGAGATTCAAGGTGCTGGTACTTACCTATAAAGCCCTACATGGCTTAGGGCCGGGGTACCTGCGTGAACATCTCCTGCCAGCATCGAATACCCATCGCCCGGTGCATGCTCACAGACAGGGCCTCCTTGGGGTACTGTCGGCCAAACAATGTCAGCTGGCGGTCCCTAGGGGAAGGCCTCTCTGTGGGGCACCCACTTTGTGGAACCAGCTTCCCCTGGAGCTACGATTGGCCCCTGACCTCCGCTCCTTCCGCCGTGACCTAAAGACTTGGTTATTCAAACAAACCGGTCTGGACTGAGGGGGGGATTAGTTTTAAATGTCAGGTTGATGGGGTTTAAAATACTTTGATCTAATTAGTTTAATTATCTTTTAATTCTTTTTAACTTTTGTGTTGAGTGTTTTTATGTGAGCCGCCTTGAATCCCTAGGGAGATAGGGCAGCATATAAGACCAATTAATAAATAAATAAATAGTGGATAGTTTGAGGTTAAAGGAGTGGGGGTTTGAGGATGTAACAACAGAGTCAGGTAGTGCATTCCAACCTTAACCCTAACCCCAACCCTAACAAGCACACATCCTGAAAGGAAGTTTGTAAGCCAGGGGTCCTTGGGGCTGTCTGAGCTTGTTTGCTTTCTTGCAGATGTTTCATTGCCCAAACTAGGTAACATCATTAGTGCTAGTCATCACTAGCATTGATTGTGTTCACCTCATTTGGGCGATGAAATGAATGCAAGAAAACAAACAAGCTCAGACAGCCCCAAGGACCCCTGGCTTACAAATTTCCTTTCAGGATGTGTGCTTGTTACTCAATGCGCAAATCTTGAGTTGCACTTTCACCGTTTTATGGCACCTTCACCCCAGGCAATGAAATGTCCTACTAGCTCTGGACAGAAGCAGCCAAGAGAAATAATTGAGTGAGACATCTCTAATAACTGACAAGGAAACACACACCCCTCCTCTAGTTGGGGAATAGACTTCAGCAAACCTTTGGCAATACCAAGTCCAATGCTTGCCCTGTTATATTTGTTATGCTGGAGTCAACCATCAAAAAGAATGCCCACTAGCAACCTCCAGGAATCTGGGACAAGGGGATACATGAAAGTCACCAACTGATCACTGTCACCAGATGACAGTGTTTTCAGTGGCATCTCATAAGCAATGTTATATGCCCTAATTAGCTCCCCCAATCTTTCTAGAAGTTTTAGAATTAGAGTTGAATGCATCAAGAGAGTATCAGCTTGGACTCCAAGAAAGTTGAGCACAAGTGATATATCAGCCTAAATAATAATGGAAGTCAATCAAACATTTCCCAAAATAAATGATTGGAAGCCATTGTCTGACATGACTCCATGCATTTCTCAAGAAGAGGGCTGCAATGATCATAAACATAACATAACAAACTATCTGGTAACCCAAAGATAACAATTGGGCTTTATTTGAAGCATAGCATCAGCATGCCCCAACCCAGCCTCTTGTTTAAATTAGGGGTTTTTTCCCACTGATTCACAAACCCATCAGCTGCCTTAGCTATGCAAGAGTTGGAAATAAAAGGATGTAATAACATTCTCATACAAATTGGCTGGGGTACTTGGTGGTGCACCACCTTGGTGGTGCAGGCTGTTAAACGCCTAGCACTTAGCTCCAGCTGCCTGCAATTAGTGCAGGCTCGAATCCCACCAGGCTCAAGGTTGACTCAGCCTTCCATTCTCTCGGGGTAGGTAAACTAAGGATCCAAGATTGTTGGGGGCAATAAGCTGACTTTGTAAAAATGCCGCTTAGTAATAAGCAGGCATATACAATGGAATGAAGGCTATTGCTGAGCGCATTGGGTTGTGCTCCAAAAATTGTAAGCCACCCTGAGTCTCCGGAGAAGGGCGGCATATAAATATGAATTTATAAAAAAAAACATCAAACATAAGGTTATACACGCTGCTACTTTTCAGAATGAGAAGGGTGGCTTATAAATTTAATAAATAAATACAAACTAACCTCATGCTAGAACACAGAAATGAGTTTATAGACTGACTGGAATAATATTGCAATGTTTGTGCTTTCCCTATTATATTATCTGAAGAAAGTGTGTTTGTTTATGGTCTTTCTTCCAACCAGAAATACTTATTTGCTGCTATCGTTCCTGAAGATAGATAGATAGATAGATAGATAGATAGATAGATAGATAGATAGATAGATGGATGGATGGATGGATGGATGGATGGATGGATGGATGGATGGATAGATAGATAGATAGATAGATAGATAGATAGATAATTGCGATGAGCAATTCTAGCTTCCAATAATAAAATTGAGTTTTACTCAATTTCTCCATAATGTTAGGAAGAAAAATGTGGAAGTAACAGATCCCAGTAATGTTCACTATTCAGCAGAAAACAAAACTGTTCAATATTCCTTTAGGGAAGGGGAAATGTTGTAGTTTGGATTACAGCTCTCCATCGGAAAATGCAAGGTGTTGACCATCAAATTATATACATTTCTATACAAACTCAGTTTTTACAAGTTTTGTCTGTGACATGATACCTCTGACTTTTATCTACAGGTGGGCATTTCTTTTGAACCAAGTTTAAGGTCAGTAGCCCCCAAGATGTGAGCTGTAACAGAGGTATCTCCTACTTATTTATAGAATGATTGATAGCATTCCCCCCAATCCTTTTCTTTAGTTTGTATGCCCATGTGTTGCAATAATAAAACATCACACCTTGCTAACTGACCTTGCTAACTTAAAAGATGGGGAGACAGTCAAGCTAGTTCTGGACCTCATGCTGATGTTTAACTACATTGACCAGGAAAAAGACACGCTTATGGGCAGAAATCCACAGGCACAGAATTTAGATGCTGCTGCCATGCTGTAAAGTTGCACAGGAACCACAACAAAAATCACCTGCAACCTTTGCTACAGCTGTTTGGGGGGGGGCTTGTGGGGTTCATTTGATTTCAGCAGCCAAACTGGAATCCTGAATCAGTTTCAACAGCTGGTTTCAATTCCCAAGTAATCTTATCATCTTGCAACATTTCACAAAGTATAATCTACCTGTTAAGCCTCAAAGTTAAATGTAAGACAAATAACTCGACCGTGTATCTTTATTTCTGCCACCCTGGTGCTCCTGTGCCTTCTAAAGAAAGAAAGAAACAGGAAGAAAGTAAACCAAACATCCTAAGTAAACCAAAAAACCCAGCAGCCCCACATGAAAAAACAGGAGTCATCTACACTATAACAGTTTTAAGGACTATAACAGTCACTATGAAAGACAAACAGGCAGAAGACTAGCAGAGCACATCCATGAACATCAAGTAGCAGTCAGAAGATATGATGAAAGCTGTTTTAGAGGGGCCTTGTGGTCAATGAGAGGCAGGACAGCATGGTAGTGATCAGCATCTTTTATTATAAGAAATCCAGGAACTGCCGCTTACATGAGGCAGGCACCGGCTTTTATAGCCGGCGCTGTCCAAAGCTTCAGCCACTGATGGGACTTCGTTTCTCCTGCTGGTGGCTGAGCCAATGAGTGGAGTCTTCCAGCCAACTCCACTCCTTGGCCATATATGGGCATATATAACAAAAACTCCATAATTTCACAACACATACAGATTTAACCATACTTTCAACTAGAACACTGTTAGCATCCTAGACTGAATCAAGTCCAAAAATGCTAGAGAGTTCCTGGAAGCCTGACACTCAGACAAATCATCCATCAACAGGCACATAAACAACATCTACATACCATTCGAAAGAGTCAATCAAAAGCCAAAAAAGGAAAACAAAAGGACCCAAGGTGCTGGTAATCACCTATAAAGCCCTACATGGCTTAGGGCCGGGGTATTTGCAGGACCATCTACTGCCAGCAACAACTTCCCATTGCCCCATGTGCTCCCACAGACAGGGCCTCCTCAGGGTGCCGCCGGGAAGACAGTGTCGCCTGGCGACCCCCAGGGGGAGAGCCTTCTCTGTGGGTGCACCCGCCCTTTGGAATCAGCTGCCCTTGGAGCTGCGGATGGCCCCTGACCTTCGATCCTTCCATCGTGACCTGAAGACTTGGCTTTTTCAACAGGCCGACCTGGACTGAGGGGCGGGGTTATTGTTTTATTGGCGGTATTGGTTGTTGCTGCTTTTAATTAGAACTATTGGGATTTCGATTTAATAATTTTTTAATTTTAAATTTTGTACTTGCCTTTTATTGTTGTAAGCCACCCTGAGTCCTTCAGGAGATAGGGCGGCATATAAATCCCATTAAATAAATAAATAAATAAATAAATAAATAAATAAATAAATCTCCACACCAAAAATCAATACCCAGATGAGTAGACATTAGCACCAAGATTAGCACGAGACCAGAGATCAAGAAGTAAACAATAACCCAGTCAAGAACCATCAACTCTGACAAACAAGCTAATAATAAACAACAGCTTAATGAAGGAACCACCAAAACCAGTCCCACCAACACTGATAGGATAAGCCACTGCTATACAAATGAAAGCAAATCCCACTGCCTCTATCACTGATGATATTACCACTATCAAGACCCCACAGAGTATTGATAGTTTGTCTGCTTGCCCTTTCACTGTTTTCCTACCCTCCCCCTAATCCCCCAAACCCACAAAATATAGAATTCTTTCTCCAGTGAGATCCATTTGTTTCTTTTCTGATACATGGGAAATTCCCAAAATGAATCAAAAACTTTGAAAGAAAATGCAATCCTTATTTAGCCCCAAATTTTCATCTACAGTTTGGTTTGGTTTAATGGAAATGGTTGTATGTCTATATAAATTCTTTAATTCCGATAAGTACTGTTTTAGGTCTAAGTGTAAGCTTAGTCACATAGTATGGCTGTAATATTATAATTATCCTTCTCATGTCCTCTACTACATCATCTTATTGATATCATTATTGTGATTATTATTACTTTATTGTTTTGTATGTACACTGAGAGTTTCTGCACTGGAGACCAATTTCCTAATCACACTTGGCCAAATTAAGTATAAAGTATTCTATTCTATATATATACATATATTAATTTCCAGTTCAGCAATCTGCCTCTAAATATGGACAGAAAACCCAAGACATTTACTGGGGTCCACTAATCCCTAGTCCAGAGTCTGAATCTATTTTTTTGGAGTTCATCTCTGGCAACTTCTGACAGGCATTAATTAACCTGAAGTGCATTCATAAATGTTATACCTCATGAGAATAAAATAAGAAGTCACTCTGTCATCACAGTCAGAAAGTTGACATGTTTATTTAGTGTTAGAGAAATTTTTCTCTCTCTGTCTTTCATGTATTTTTTTATATTTTTATTTTGCTTTGGCTCCAAACCTGGTAGCCTCCCACTCACAATTAGTGTCTCTTGGCAGCTGTTTACTATTTCTCTCAGATTGCCCCAAAAGCAAAAACATTTCTCATCTCACCTGAACAAGTTTTGCATGCTTGCATGTGTGTATATACAACAAAAATAAATGGCTTAAAGAGGGAAGAAATATATTACCAGTGAACATTCAAGGCGATATTGTGGAATTAATGTGAGGCTCCAGCATGTCATATGGAAAGGGAAAGAAGAGAATTGAGACAATCTACATTAGGCTGTCAAACTTGCGGGCCGGATGTGTCACATGCTGGCCACACCCATGACCAGTTTAGCAAAGGGGGGGAAAGTCAGATACATCACGTGATGACGATGTGACGATGCGAGTTCGACACCCCTGATCTACATGCTACAGGGAAAGTCAAAAGCATACAACATGCATAAATATTCTGGTTAAAATCCTCATTTGACAGCTGTGGAATAACCACATAATAGAAAACTCTTGGGGCACTATGGAAACCCATAAATACTTCTTCCCCTCTGACTCATTTAAACCATTCCACATCCTACACATGCAAAGGAAACTGAGTTTATGAGATACTCTTAAGACTTTGAAATCATCTTCCTTGAGGAGAGGATGGAAGGGGGACCAAAACTGCTACCATTTTATTCCAGAAAACCTTGTTCTGGGTTTGGCTTTTTAAATGCTGGGAGATTCAGAAGGATTGCAGACATTAAAATCCTTGCCTCCCCTGACCTACAGGAGAAGAATTGTATGTGTTCAGAACTTCCACTTCTGTGAGATAGAGTGGATTACTTGTCCAGTAAGCTTCTTTATTCAAGAAGTGCAGTAAAAATAAATATCTTTCCAAAGAGAGGGCAGTCTTTCAAGGTGCTTGGCCAAAAATATACTGTCGGACTGTGCTACTTCGAGCAAACCTATTTTTAAAACTGAAAAGCTTTCTTTTTGGTCTGAATTTCTTCTCTTTTTAAAAATGAGAATGTCTTGCAAAGATCTGAAGGAACTTTATTTTTAAAGTCCCTGTAAGCTTTTTGTGCTACCTTCCTTTTTTGTCTTTTAGGGAGAGCAGTGGGGGGGGGGGGAAATCCAAGAAAATACAGAGCAATCCTGTATATTTCTTATTCAGAACTGGTCTCATACAATGAGATTTTTTTCCCAAGTAAAAATGCTTTTGATGTAACCCAACTGGGGTCAAAGTAAAAGTGAGGGGTCAATTTCATGAAAATTTCCTGTCCGATGGTTGGGTCAATCTTTAACCCATTTTTAGTCAAGTCACAGCTCTAACAAAACATGATTCATGCAAGAAAGATACTAAACTGGTCAAGCTTAACATTCATAAATAGAGCTGGATGAATGTCTACATACTGCATGGGAGTTACTTGCATGGCTTATTCTAGCAAGGCTTATTCTTGAGTCCTGGGTTGTGCCAATTTGCATTACTAGTGGGTGGATGACATGATTCAGTGCCCTTCAAACTAAGCTAAGCTTATCTAAGCTAAACTATACTAAGCTAAGCTAAAAGCTAAGCTAAGGTCCCTCCATATGGAGAGGAGTTTTACACTCACTTTCTTCCTGCACCTGGTTCCTACACATTAAATCAGCAAATACAATTGTAATGAGCTTCTAATATATAATGACTGTGACTACATTTGTCTGGCTACCATTACAAGTCCATGCCAAATACCAAGCCTGTAGAATTGTTGATGACACCCAGCTGAACAAATATAAACAGCTCCAAATATTTGGGAAGCATAATCTCAAGCTATGGGTCTTTGGATAAAGAAATTAACTCCAGGATCAGCAAGGCCAGTCAGGCACTGAGGCGGCTGCATACTAAAGAGCTCAATCAAGACAACATATGTATCTCTACAAACCTAAAAGTATTTGGAGCTGTAAGTATTCCTTCCCTGCTATGTGGGTTTGAATCCTGGGCTCTGTACTGAAGGCATCAAACAACTGAAAAAAATTCACTTAAGCACTCTCTCCATTCAATCCATAGCATTTTGGGGCAAGACTGTATCTCCAAATAGGAGGCCTCAGATCACACCGATTCCAATAGTATTAAGTCCCAGATTAACGGAGCCCAGATGAGATGGGTGAGACATCAGAAAGAATGACTGACATGTGCCTCACCAGTTGTTCTATAGTGTACTGGAGTCTGGGAAGAGACCTCAAGGTCAGCCATGAAAGCACTATTTATTTATTTAGCCATTCCCTAAGGACTCAGCACTACAATAAAGTAAACAAGCCAAATAAAGTATGAACAGTAACCCTACTGATTCCAGGTGCTGATAAAGATAGTATGAAAGTAACCCTACTCCACTGTGGCATCCAGTGAAGAGAACTAGAAGATGCAGCTGCTGACAGAATCCACTGGCAAGTCCTGGGCTATGAAGCCTCCCACTGGCTTTGAAAGCAGGTGCTGCCATAAATGGATAAAGAACCATGAGTGGCATCACAGAGTAACACCCACAGTTATTACAACAGTGTCCTTCCAGTGCTCCCACTGTGAAGATGTTGTGCTTCCAGACTGAGACTGCAGAGCCTCTTCCATGTCCACAGAGGAACAGCACTACAGCATGTCTTCTTGGAACCCAATGAACTATTGTATCTTCCTACACATGGTTCCTACATATGAAATCAGCAACTACAGTTGCAATCTTTGTACCCCACAGAGTATATGGCTTCCTGTGCAAAGCCAGCAGTTGGTAATCTTGATTTTTCTCCCCTCTAATCTGTAAGCCTCATCTTCAGCCTTATACCTAAAATAATGTGCTTGTCTGAGCAATTGCCAAGCAGTATATTGTAGCAACAAATAGGCTGAAGAAGTTTCTAAATATGTTTCCTTATTGAATCCTACTAAACTCCAGCCACTAGAGAACATATCAGTTGGTCTCGTGGAAGTTTGCAAGCAAGTGACACCAGCCGAGTGGTCCTTCCTTTATCCATTTATTAAGGTACTGTGATATCTATTTGTAGAAACCTGATTGGAACAAGACTCCTTAGCCTCAAGTATTCTACTTTGGACAAGATAGTCCATATTTGGACCAGATAGACCTTTGGCCCAAAACTGAGAAGCTACTGTGTGAAGAAACTCAGTCCTCATCCTGACTACACATTCTGAAATGACATTCAAAGAACACTAAACAACTCTGCACACCAAATGTAAGATGTGATGAGCAGGTGAGATCCTATGGAACAAACTGGCTGCTGCATAGCTTGATGGGACTAACAACTTGGATCAAAATGGATCAGCAGTTGAATTCCTTCTCAGTTTCTTAGAGCAATTTCAAGGGATTCTTTTACTAAAGAATGGCATACAGGTGGTTAGCATAGGATAGAAAAGAAATAATCTTGTTATTTCCCCCCACTATTGCTCGAGGTTTTGTGAGACTGGTAAAAAGATTTAAAGGCACAAACAATCTGAGATTGGTGAATAAAGAATTATTTCAATGTTCCATGACAACCAAAGATATGATTGATATAGGGAAGAAATCTGTTCCATTCAGTTGTCTCAGAATGCCACACACTAATGCTAAGCCTCTCTGTAGGCAACAGATGCTTTGAAGATCAAAGGGGGACAATTTAGCATTTGCTGACTCCTGTTTTCATCATGATTTGGGGTAACAAAGCCACAGCTAGTTGGAAAACAAACTTATGGTTGTGGTGAAGGGGATTCTCTTCTAGAACTTTTCTGTTGTTTTTTAAAATATTTATCTAGAGTTCTTAACCTTATTATACAACTTAAATGCCTTTTTGGGATTAGTTGTTGTCATTGTATTACAACTGGAAACATCTGGAAACAGCACTTATCAATCCAATGCCAGCATCGAGTACCAACCGCCTGTACGAGCGCACACACAGGGGCTCCTCGGGGTACCATCTGCGACCCATTGTCGCTAGGCGGTGACCCGGGGGAAGGCCTATTCTGTGTCAGCTCCCACTTTGTGGGACCAGCTTCCCCTGGGGCTCTGTTTGGCCCCCGATCTTCGCACCTTCCGCCATGACTTAAAGACCTGGCTATTTGGACAGTCTGGGCTGTGCTGACCTCCTTGGGGGGGGGCTGATCCTGTTTTAAATTGTGGGGTTTTATATGAATTTGACTTGGTTGTTTAATATGGTTTTATTTAAATAATTTATTGTGTGGTTTTAGCTGTGAGCTGCCCCAAGTCCTTTTTGGAGAGGGGGCGGCATACAAGTCAAATAAATAAATAAATAAATAAATAAATAAATAAATAAATAAATAAATAAGTAAATAAATAAATAAATAAATAAATAAATCAATATTTAGCCATGACATTTTAGTAGTGCAGAATTGCAGTTTCCAGAGTCTATTAAGGGCTACAAAAATTCCACCCCAGTTCAAACTGGCCATGGACACAGAACGACATTAGAAGCTGCTCTCCCCGCAGAATATATTGTTGCCCTCAAAGGTATCAATATAACTTTTTCATTTGTGTCATGTTTTCTGTTTACACACTGGAGCTTCATTTTCAGAAGAAACAGTAGAGGAACATGATTTGTGGATGAAAAAGAAGCTTTCCAGCATATAATACTTCACATGACAGGAGTTATTTATTTTTCTAGAATGATTTTTTGTGAGCACATGAGAGAGTATCGCTAGTAGCATTATTTGGACCTTCCAATCACAACTTGGATATTTTTCTTTACTCACTTTCAGAAGACGTTGGGCTGAGCTGGTAAGTTTGGGCAGCCTGCCTACAATAATTCCAGTGCACATCAAGTTCAGCTTTCCAGATGTGAAATTCAACACACATGGAGTTTCTTTTTGAAAAGTTGGCCCACAAAACTGCCTATTTTTACGTTATCTTATTCTTTTATCTTGCTCTTTGAATTCTTTTTCCTTATGTTTCCAGTCCATAGGTTTGTTGCACTATATATTCCACCAACTATTTCATCAAATTTTCACAGGTCATACCTACATTATCACAAAACAGGGACAGACCACAACTCCAGAATTCCAAGCCAACATACAGGCTGTCTTAACATATATTAAGCACGCAGAGGTAACAATAGGCAAGATTTAGAATCAAAGGTGTCTTCATATAGTTTGACAATTTGATCTAGCAAACAGCCACACAATAGCAAGAAATGAATAGCAGTAGCAGTAGCACTTAGACTTGTATATTGTTTCATAGTGCTTTACAGCACTCTCTTAAGTGGTTTACAGAATCAACACATTGCCCACAACAATCTGGGTCCTCATTTTATTGACCTAGGAAGGATGGAAGGCTGAGTCAACATTGAGCCAGTGAGAATCAAACTGCTGAACTGCTGGCAGCTGGCAATCAGCAGAAGTAGTCTGCAGTACTGCATTCTAACCACTGTGCCACCCTGGCTCAATAGCTGAAATAGGAAGAATGGAAGGGTGAGTCAACCTTGACCCAATCAATATCAAACTCCTGGCAGTGAGCAAAGTCAGCATGCAATTCGGCATTCTAACCACTGTGTCACTGTGGCTCTTTTAAGCTGCAAGAAAGTTGCTTATTGACATACATCTCAGATTAAAGTTATTTCTTTTTAGGTGTGGGTTTTAAGGAAAATCCAACACAACATATTCCTTTTGGTGAAAAGCAGAAGAGTAAAAAGATATGTGGTAGAATAAAAACACCAGATCAAATACATTAGGAAATGTTGTGTTATAAAACTAGGTTAAAGATGAGAGGATGATGGAATTGTCTCAGTGCATATTGATTTTGAAAGATGCATAATTTAATATTCCCATTATGGCAGAATGGTCATCTATCCTAATTGATCAAGGACAATCCTCTTCAAAGTGAACACTGTCCATTCCAAGTCTAATTTTAAAAATAAAGAAGGAAGAACAAGCAGGACCCTCAAAATTATCCATCAGCATCTACTCCCTGGACAGAAGATTGAGTCACACATAATCCACCCAGTCAAAGACTTATTTGTGTTGAAAAGGTGCATTCTACTTCTATTATGATCTGGTAATTGTTTTTTAAATGTACAAGAATACAATGTCTGCAGAGATTCTCAGTCATCCAGGTCATGGTAGTTCCAAAGATGTTTTTTCAAGAGGCAACTGGACTTTCTTGCTTTTCTTTGAAGACATTTCACTTCTCACCCAAGAGGCTTCTTCAGCTCTGACTGGATGGTGGGGAATGGAAGGATTTAAATGCCTTTCAGACAGCTGGTCATTTGCATTTTTTTAGAGAGTCAACCCAAAGTGCATAAGTGGGAGTATGAACAGATTTCCCAAAATTGCAGATGACAGGAACTATTTGCGTTACAGTTTGAAAGGCAGACAACACAGACTCATCCCCAACAGCCTGCACCTGTGTTCAACAGTGAAGGGACACAGGGCAGAAAACATCCTGCAGAAAGCACAGCTCCACAACACAGTCCTTTCAGGAGTTCCAAGAAGGGTCTACACCCATTTGCACTACTCAGATGACCCTGAGGACACAAATAAACCTCCAAGTAGCCACAACAACTCTCTAAAAGAATGCAAATGACCAGCTGTCTGCAAGGAGTATAAATCAGGGGTGGGATTCTACCAGTTCTGTCCACCTCTGTAGAACCAGTCGCTCTGAAGAGCAGCAAACAGAGAGCAGACATAGAACCGGTTCTATGTCTGCTGCTGTTTTGGCCCACCCGCCCACCCGGGCTCTTACCTGACCTTTATTTCCTGCTTTTTCAACCGCAGCTGCTTTGCGCGACACAGCTGCGGGTGAAAAAGCAGGAAAAAAAGTGCTTTTTCAACTGCTGCGCACCTGCGCGCAGCGCTGCTCGGCTGTCCAGGCAGCTAGCTGACAACGATATACACGCATGCACAAAACGTAAAACGTAAAATCACCGAACCGGTAGCTACACCGGTTGGATCCCACCCCTGCTATAAATCCTTCCATTCCTCACCAGCCAGTCAAAACTGAAGAAGCTTCTTGGGTGAGAAGCAAAATGTCTTCAAAGAAAAACAAAAAAGTCCAGTTGCCTCTTGAAAAAGCACCCTTGGGATCTACAAGAATACATATAGGGGGAGGGCCTTCTCTGTGGGGGCACCCACTTTATGGAACCAGCTTCCCCTGGAGCTACGATTGGTCCCTGACCTCCGTTCCTTCCGCCGTGGCCTAAAGACTTGGTTATTCGAACAAACTGGCCTGGACTGAGGGGGGGGGGGTAGTTTTAAAAGTCACGTTGATTGGGTTTTAATACTTTATCTGGTCTAATTAGTTTAATTATCTTTTAATTCTTTTAACTTTTGTATTGGGTGTTTTTTATGTGAGCCACCCTGAGTCCCTTCGGAGATAGGGTGGCATATAAGACCAATAAATAAATAAATAAATAATAAATATACTGTAAATTAGTGCATGGAAATGTTGTGGACATGTGTGCAATCCTTTGACCTCTTCTTGCGTATTTCCTTTTTTGTGATGAGGCATATGTGGCCACCCATTTCTCATTAGTGGCCTTTATGATCCAGGTCTAAAGCAGACACAATGCAATTGATTTGTAATTAGATCTCTCTCTTAATTTTTTTTAAAACAACCTTAAGGAGGAGAGGTGATTGAGATTTTGATCAGCTCTGAAAGAGGAAACATTAACCTTTATCCTGGGTTATTTTTCTGATTTTAACCAGATGTCTCTAGAAGCTACCATCAGTCCCAAAGCAGGGAAACAAAAAAATGTGAGATTAGTAACTCTTTTCACATTGTGACTTCAGGAAAAGGGTATATAAGGAAAAAGCTAATGCATCCTTTCTGGGCACAGCGTCTCTGATGAAAATTTTATCTGTTTGCAGCTACTTTTAAAAGGAAGCACAAAATGGAGAAGATCTGATCAGAGTACTCCCACATCTGAACTCCTTAGGAGCTCAGAGCTTCATATGTCTGTTATTTAGTTTATTCTTTTAAGTCACTGGAAGTTTTTAATGAAATGTACAAAATTAGAAAATATATGAGACAAAACAATCCTATGCTGTACAACTTCATTCAGGACTTGGGCTGCAAGCCAACTTTTTCTCTTAATTGAAAAAACATCTAGAATGGCTTGGTGCACTCATTTTGGAAGATAAATCCTGTCAGCAAAATAAAGCTGGAAAAATCTTTTACCAGAGGCAATCACCTTGAGATAGGCTAATAAATCTACTCATTCAGAACAGGAACCAAAAATAGAAGTTTTCATATTGGACAGATCAATGAAATAGGGTCCTCTAAAGTCTGTGCTGAAGCTGATACTTAACTTCTTTACAGACCAGCTAACAATACCATACTACTGCTAGTGAAAATCAAAAGAGGATTTGAGGGGCTGCAAAACACCCTCCAGTCTAGATTGGGCAAAAAGGCATAAAAATGGCAAACTCTGGTCAATATAAACAAGCAAAGATATGAAGCTATAAGGCAGAACTTCACATCTGCTTTAGAATCAGAGCTGGCTGTGACTAATCAGGTATGGGAAGAAATATTCATCTGGTTCTGTTCCAAGCTGGGAGAAAGGCACAGGAGACAAAATGGAGGCTGGAGGCTGATTGGAAAGAGGGTCCATTTATTGATGAACAGGACCACATTTGTGGTTCTGGTGGAGCTGACCACATGGCTTTGAGAGTGGGCAGTTTCTATACCTTCTCTTCGGCTTTGCACTTGAACTTCCTGTTCCTGTGCAAGAACATATCTTCTATTGGCTGTTGTCAGACTTCCATAGAGCCATGTAGGGGTTATGTAAGGGTCATAGCTGGCTCTATAGGCAAAGTACAAATCCTAGATGTTTGTCTGAGCTAAGTTTGATTGAAATTTCTGAGGGTGATGCAATGAAGGGGCATTGGGTGATTCCTATTGTGGCCAAGGACTAATCCTACCTTTCTCGGATCTTAGGTGAGGGTATTTGCTTATGAATAGAGCTATCTATCTCTTTATCTCTTAAGTGCTGACATCTGCTGTGGGCTATTAAGGAAGGTGGGGGCTGCTTTCTGTCTCCAAGAGCATGTTTCTCCATTTTTCCCTTTAGGGAAATATAATATTCTGCTTTTTTAATATTTCCTAAAACTATTTCATTCTTTTAGGAGATGGGTGAGTGCTAGCTTTCTACACAGGAAAAGAGATCTTGGAGTTACATTGATGAGCTGAGTGGAAATTCAACCCATGGTCTGGCTGCTGTACAAATGGCCAGTTGTTCTTCCTCTTTCACATTGGTAGCACTTAGGTCAGGGGAATCTGCAGGAAAAAAGCTAATATGGTGGCCACAATCTCACAAAACCCCATCACTTTTTAATCTGATTTGTAAGAAAAGGTGTGGCTTCAGTCCCACAGTTGAGGCCACCATCTTGGCTCTTTAGGCCTCTTGGCTCTTTAGGCCTCCCTCATGGCCGACACTCCTAAATCAAACCATCCATTAAATGTAAATTAAGATGTAGGACCAACGTGCAATGTACATTCACAGATGAACTTCTGTACACTCACAAAAATAAATTTATCTCTATCACTTATACTCCTGAGGTAAAGGAGAATTGATACATTCATGGAGGACCAATCTCCCACTTCAGTGTATGAAGGAGGTGGCACATATTGTAATGCAAATGATTGCACATAAGGAGATGCTTAGCTCCAAATTTTTGTAGCTGTGAGCTTTGCCCAGTCAGCATATTCATACAGGTAGTCCTCGACTTACAACAGTTCATTTAGGGACTATTCAAAGTTACAATGGCACTGGAAAAAGTGACTTATGACTGTTTTTCAGAGTTACAATCTTTGCAGCATCCCCACGATCATGTGATTAAAATTCAGGTGCTTGGCAAGTGGTCCATATTTATGACCACTGCCATGTCTTTTGCGACCTTCTGACAAGCAAAGTTAATGGGGAAGGCAGGTTCACTTAACAACCAGATTAGTAACTTTTCAACTGCAGTGATTCACTTCACAACTATAGCAAGAAAGGTCATAAAATGGGGCAAAATTCACTTAACAAGAGAAATTCTGGGCTGAATTGTGGTTGTACATTGAGGACTACCAGTACATATGATGACAAAACTCTGTCATGGAAGTCGGGAAGAAGGGGCTGCCCATACTTGGAGTGGCCCAGCACATGTATGAGACCTACTAGATGTCATTAGATTGTTCAGCATGGAGTTCAAAAGATGCTGAAAAGCGTCGTTGATATATCATCCACATAGCCTCTGTGGTGCAGTGGTTAGAGTGCAGTACTGCAAGCTACTTCTGCAGCCAGCTGCCTACAATTTGGCAGTTCAAATCCCACCAGGCTCAAGGTTGATTCAGCCTTCTATCCTACTAAAGTGGGTAAAATGAGAACCCAGATTGTTGGGGGCAATAGGCTGACTCTGTAAACCACTTAGAGAGGGCTGTAAAGCACTATGAAGCGATATATAAGTCTAAGTGCTAAGTGCAATTGCTATCCTGAAATCCACATTGAAATAAGGAGTTATTTCCACCATCTGGGTCTGTTTACTAGGCATGGAATTTTAATGTTTTTTAATGTATTTATTGTTCTTTGCTTTTTAGTTGTAAGCCGCCCTGAGTCTTCGGAGATGGGGCGGCATATAAGTTCAAATAATAAATAAATAATAAATAAATGGAATTTGGATGCATGGATGCCCTGCGCACAGTCACTCATGCACTTGTTACCTCCCGACTCGACTACTGCAATGCTCTCTATTTAGAACTGCCCTTGCGTATCATCCGGAGGCTTCAACTGGTGCAGAATGAGGCCGTGCGGGTTGTGATGGGAGTTTCCCGGTACTCCCATGTTACGCCCCTCCTGCGCGACCTGCATTGGCTACCGATTGCTCTCCAGGTGAGATTCAAGGTGTTGCTGTTAACATTCAAAGTCCTGCATGGCATGGGTCCGGGATATTTATGGGAACGTCTCCTGCCGGCATCGAATACCAACCGCGCTGTGTGAGCACACAGGCAGGGACTACTCAGGGTACCGTCTGCAGGCCAGTGCAGGCTGGCGGTGCCCCGGGGAAGGGCCTACTCTGTGACGGTTCCTGCCTTGTGGAACCAGCTGCCCCTGGAGCTCCGTCTGGCCCCCGACCTATGCACCTTCCGTCGCAATTTGAAAACCTGGCTGTTCAAACAGGCCGGGCTGGGCTGACCTCTCAGGGGGGGGGTTAAATTTTTATAATTACTGGGTAGTTTAGACTAATTGAGCTTGTCATGTTTAATATTGTTTTAATTAATGAATTATTTATATTTGTTTTAGTTGTGAGCCGCCCCGAGTCCTTTCAGAGAGGGGGCGGCATACAAGTCCAATCAAATAAATAAATAAATAAAATAAATAATAAATAAATAATGGAATTTGATCGCCTGGAAATTGACTGAGTTCCTACCATTCCAGATATCTAAGATATCTAAGGTCTTCTGCCTTAAAAAAAGCAAAAGCAAAAAAAAGCTAAATCTGACTTAGCAACCATATGGCTTAGTAATTGGCTGTTACCGAGACAACCAGCCAGATGCAGGAGAATGAGAGGTTGTAGATAAGATGAAGGAATGCAGCTTTATTGAAGCAAATCATGAATAAGGTCAGTTCTCCTCTGCATATAGATCAGAGGTCTCCAAACTTGGCAACTTTAAGACTTGTGGACTTCAACTCCCAGAATTCTCCAGCCAGCATAGCTGGGAATTGAAGTCCACAAGTCTTAAAGTTTCCAAGTTTGGGGACCCCTGATATAGATGGTAGCTCTATAACTTGGCCTGAGAAGGATTTAAGGCAGATGCATTCCCCTGCCTTTTTTTCCCTTCTATCTTTTGTAGTCTGTTTGCTAAAAGAGAAATTGCTTTCAGCTTTTTCTCACTTAGTTAAGAATTTTGGCAACTTTTATGGGTTCTATGTCATAGTTTTGCACTTACTTTTTTTTTTAAAGGAGGGTATACATGTCTCATCTTTTTTTCCCCTCCAATGATCTGAAAGTTCCTGAACTTCCCAGACTTCAGTTCTTTAATATACGGGCAGCTGCCTGTTCAGTGGAAAGCTGACCTTGGGTTTTGCTCGGTTATGTTAGGTTCTGCGTGTGTTGAGAGTGGCTTTTGCTTTCATGCATATTTTTTTTTGAAATTAATGGCACCATTTCCATTTGAGAAAAAAAAGGGATTTTCGAATAAAAGGAATCCCTCTCCACCTTTAGGATAAAAAAGCAAAATTGTGGCTCTTCTCATGTGTGATATGGCCCCATCTATTTTGCAGGTTGGCCATTCATAAAATTGTTCAGGGCAGCCCTTAGACATAAACAGACTGCTCCATCTATGGTCAGATATGTGGACAACCTCTGGATACCAGCTTCCAAAGGGCAAGTCCCAAGTCTGATTTTGTGTTGCTAAGGCAATTGGCAGTTTTAAAAGCCATTGACCCTAAACATTTGCAAGCCATCAGATTGGAAAGGGAGGGTATGCTATACCTCCTGAACTAAAGAATAGAGTAGAGTAGAGTAGAGTAGAGTAGAGTAGAGTAGAGTAGAGTAGAGTTGAATTGAATTCTTTATTGGCCAAGTGTGATTGGAATTTAAATTTGTCTTTGGTGCGTAAGCTCTCAGTGTACATAAAGTAAAAACAAAATACATTCATTAAGAATCATAAGATGCAACACTTAGTGATAGTCATAGGTTAAAAGAGCAAAGGAATACATACAGTCCTAGGAAACGTTTGAAAAAGATTAACTTGCAAGCTAATGCCCATTTGGGTGAGATTCAAGGTATTAGTGACAACATATAAAGTCCTACATGGCTTGGGTCCAGGGTACTTGCAGGAACATCTCCTGCCGGCAATCACACTCCGATCGCCCTGTACACTCCCACAGACAGGGCTTCCTTGAGGTACCGTCGGCCAGACATTGTCGGCTGGCGGTGCCCAGGGGTAGGGCCTTCTCTGTGGGAGCACCCACCCTGTGGAACTAGCTCCCCTTGGGCCTTCATTTGGCCCCTAATCTCCGCTCCTTCCGCCGGGACCTGAAGACCTGGTTCTTTCAGCAGGCCGGTCTGGACTGAACCGGGGGGTGGGGGGAGTTCTATTTTTTAAAGTAGCTTTAATTAATTTTAATTGTTTTACTATTATTGGGCTTGTAATGGTTAATTATCCTACATGACATGGGTCCTTATTATTTAAGGGAGAGACTGCTGCCGACATCGAATACTAACCGCCTATGCGAAGTCACAGACAGGGACTCCTTGGGGTCCCATCAGCCGGGCAATGCCGGCTGGCGGTCCCCCGACGACGTGCCTACTCTGTCACGGTCCCTGAACTCTGGAACCAACTTCCCCTGGGGCTCCGCTTGGCCCCTGACCTCCGCACCTTCCGCCATGACCTGAAGACCTGGTTATTTGACCAATCCGGGCTGTGACCCATGGGTGGGGTGTTTTAGATTTTGGTGGTTTTAAGTTTTGTATTAATTGGGACCATTAATTTAATTCTTTTTTAAATATTTATTGTGTTTGTTTTTATTGTAAGCCGCCCCGAGTCTTCGGAGATGGGGCGGCATATAAGTCCCATTAATAAATAAATTAATTTTTAAGTAAATTATTGTATTGTGTTTTATATTGTGAGCTGCCCTGAGTCCTTAGGGAGAGAGGGCAGCATACAAGTCTAATAAATTATTATTATTATTATTATTATTATTATTATTATTATTATTATTATTATTTCTCAAGAGCTACCGGAAGTGGGATTTACTTGTGAATAAAATCCTGTGAATTACCGCAGTTAGCAACTGGATTTACTTCTGAGTAGACAGGAGTACATAATGCCCTTAAGTAAAAACTGTGTTCCTGTGCACACTTTCTTGGGAGTTCCTTCATTCCCATGGGAGGGTTTCCAGAAAAACATGCTCTGTTGCTTTCCTTTCTCCCTTCACACCTTCTAGTCTAAATTAAGATTGTGTCTTTCTTTCTTTCTTTTTAGGCAGCATGCTGAGGGCCACACTCTGATCAGGAGGTGGGAGCCAACCAATTAATCTGATTGTTATGTTAAACATGTATTCTAATCAAATATGAAATTAACCAAATTAAAGTAATTGATTTTCCCAGTTGATTTAACCTTTTAATTTATTTCTTCCCTTCCAGAAACAGCTACCTCCTAGGTTTAACAAGAATTAATTTCCCACCTGTAAAATTAACTCCCGATTTATCTCCCACCTGAAGAATAAACTTCTCTTAATTCATCTCCCACCTCTTTAGAAACAAACACTCCTGTGATATATTTCCCTTCTCTTTAAAATAAATTCCATCTGATGAATTTCACAGCAGTTCTGTAGCATATACTGGGTTTGTTCTTCACTCTTAAAAAACAGTGATGGCAGTAACAGCTCCCTTGAAGTCAGCTTACCTGCTGGTTGATTTTCTGGGATCTTCCACAGTAATAATAAAGTGCAGTGTAATACACTGCATAAGAGGTAGGCTGGTTGTACTTCCATCTCTTTTTTTTTAACAAGTTTTATTCAATTTTCCACATTTTAACATCTCTTTTCAGTAAACGGTATGATTACAGGTTTGACATATACATACAAATATGATCATAACTACACATTCAATTTTTGTATTCAATTTCTTATCTTAACAATGCTTTTATGTATTTTCTATTTTATTATATTATTCCAAATGCTTATCTCATTATTTAATTCACATATATTAACTTCATAATTATTATATTTTAGTACTTTTGGCTGTCACATTTGTATATTCCTCTTAAATTCTGATTTATAACACTCCTTCTATAAATTGATTTCCCCCCTAAAATAGTTTAAATGCACCACCTTTGAGTTACATATTCTCCTATTAAATGTTAGCATTTTATTACCTAACACATTAAGATTACTAATCCCATTTAAGATTATATAACACATATAAATCAGGTTCTGCATGGTTTCCCCTTTTTAATTTTAATTTCATAAAGTTTATCTACAGTTTCAGAAAAAAAAGGACATACTAAATCTACTCATTTAATAGGCCCTGATGTTAACTCCATTTCATCTCTCCTCCTATATCATTTCATTTATTTCAATATATTTAAGATATTTCAATATATTCAATAAGTATATTCCATTATTTGTTACAATTATCTCTATGTGTAATAAAAAAAGAACATTAAATTCCATTATCAAAAAAATAACAATTAACCTAATGCCAATTTCACTTTCAAATCTCCTCCTATATTATTACATTTATTATGTAATAATAAATCTCTTATTCTGCCTTGGTTCTATCTAAACCAGAAAGTGGGGGGTTAAGGGGGTGGAGAAAATTGGACTAGGGGAGGCCACTGTTGGTGCCAGCCTGCTGTACAGGTAGTCCTCAACTAATAACTATAATTGAGTCTAGAATTATGGTCGTAAGCCATTGTGGTTGTAAGTCAAGTCACCCTGTGACCAGACCCAACTTTTCAACATTTTTTTTGTAGTAATTGTTAGTGTAAGTCCATGCTATGGTCATTAAATGAATCTATTTTCCCCTGTGGGCCTTTTTTGATGGAAACTGGTAGTAAACACTGGAAATTGGCAAAAAAAAAAAAGTCACAAACCACAAACAGTCACCGTGAATACCGCAAATGTCCATAAAGGTGAGCCAGTCACCAAATATTCAAAAGGTGAACATGTTATCACAGGTGGTGGTGGTGATGGGGGGGCTGTTGTAATTTCAAAAATAGATTGTAAGAAGCTCTGTGGAAGACGGTCATAACTTCAAATGATTGTTAAGCGACCGGACATAAATCAAAGATTACCTGTAAAGATATAGGGGAATAACTCTGGGGGATAGGAGGAATTGCCACAGCCTAGACCAGTGGTGGCAAAACTTTTTTGGCTCCATGCCGGTAATTGTGTGCGCTCTTGTGCACTTGTGCTCGTCTGCCAGCACCCAGAAGGCAATGCGTGCTGGCCCCTTCTGCGCGCGATCCCCTCGCAGCACCACACATCTACGCATGCGTGCACAATTCCCCCTTGCCGTGCACTGCACATCTGCACATGCGTGTGCAATTCCCTTGTCATGCACCGTGTGTCTGTTCATGCACGCACGATCACTCCTGCGCGCCATCCATTTGTGCATGCATGCACGATCCCTCCGCGCGCTGTGCGTCTCTGCACATGCATGCGTGTCTCCTGTGCACCCCACGCCCCTCCCCACGCATGCGTGCCAGATACCCAACAATCAACTGTTGGGTGGCAGCAGCCTGAGCGCATGTGCAATGGGGCTCTTTCGGGCGAGCTCTCGCACGCTGGGGGAAATGGCTCTGCGTACCACTTCTGGCACGTGTGGCATAGGTTCACCATCACGGGCCTAGATAATGACGTGATAAACAAAATCTGAGTCAGAAGGTGGAGTGAAGATCTCAGGGGAAACCATCCCTATTTTTCACGAGTAACAGTAAGAGAGGGGAAAGGTGCATTCAGATTTTGTAAGAATGATGTCAGTCTTTCGAGATATCAGCCTGTAAGAAAGCCATTACTTGTGTTTTAACTGTTCTTGTCAAATCTACCATAATACTTGTCGATGCTCAGTTAGTTCTCTTTGAACTTTTTAAAGAGCAAATTGTCCAGATGGAATGTGAATTATCCAAATAATTCAAGCCAGAAGTAGATGAACCCATTTTTCCAGGAAATTTGAATGGTCAAAGCAAATTGGCAGTAGATAAGAGTCAACGGAATTCAAGATGGGTTGGATTTAGATCTCTTGTGGACTCAAAGAGACTGATGATGTGTTTGAGCTCTCCCTTGGGCTCAGTCTGGTTATCTTCAACAAACATTCTTGTTTGTATAAGATGAATGATTCATGTATTTGTATCATCATACCACTGTGGCACCGTGGTGCAGTGGTTAGAATGAAGTACTGCAGGCTACTTCTGCTGATTGCCAACTACCAGCAGTTTGGCAATTCGAGTCTCACTGGCTCAAGATTGACTCATCCGTCCACCCTTCCAAGGTTGGTAAAATGAGGACCCAGATTGTTGGGGGCAATAGGCTGACTCTGTAAACCTCTTACAGAGGGCTATAAAGCACTGTGAATTTGGTATATAAGTCTAAGTGTATTGCTATTGTTATTTGAGCCTTTTTAAAGGTTCCTTAACTGGAAGGGGCTGCATTGAGAACTAAAAGAAGAGCCTTTCATTAGAAGATGAGAAGATGGAAATTTTATTTTATTTTGCCTTTCCTTTGAGACTGATCACAGAATTCTGGAAGTTCTCCAAATTCTCAGTATTAAAATGTCAGGAATAATAGAGAATACATGAAAGCTGCTTTCCCACTTCCATTGGAATGAAATATTAGTTCTTAGTCTGAGTCTTAGATTGATCTAGTTCGTTCTGAACATTCATCGAAACAGGGCTTGAGTTCAAGCATAAAAGATGGGGCACACAAACAGAAAAAAATTAAGCCACCCAGAATCATCATCTTCATTCCTTAGGGTCATATTTAGTAGAACATACATGCAGGGGCAGAACCAAACTCACTAGAGATAGATATTTAAAATCCAAAGGCCAAGAATTCTGTTAAAAAGTTATAAGCTATGGTAGAAAGCCTGTAATTCTGGGTTTTCTATTCTCCTGGTATGGGAAGGGGAAGAAAAAAATAATACTCTATTCTTCTCCTTCCATACCAAGAGAACTGGAACCCCCCAAAATCTGTGTCCTTCATTTTGTTTCTACTTCTTCTTGGACTGGCAAGAGGTGATTACTTTTTGAGCAGAGTGGAAAAGACCAGATTTCCCATTGCCAAAGCAGCCTTTGGTGGTGCAGGCTGTTAATAGCCTAGCACTTAATTCCAGCTGCCTGCAATTAGTGCAGGCTCGAATCCCACCAGGCTCAAGGTTGACTCAGCCTTCCATCCTCTCGGGTAGGTAAGTGAGGACCCAAGATTGTTGGGGGCAATAAGTTGACTTTGTAAAAATGCCGCTTAGTAATAAGCAGGCATATACAATGGAAAGAAGGCTATTGCTGAGCGCATTGGGTTGCGCTCCAAAAATTGTAAGCCACCCTGAGTCTCCGGAGAAGGGCAGCATATAAATATGAATTTTTTAAAAAGGCCCAGAAAATCAAGTGATGTCACCACTGCAATCTCTGTTGGCCTTTAGGAATGGGCAGACCTCTAACCTTAACCTTCTCTTGGTATGATGTGCTGCCAAACGCATGACTTGACCTCCAAGAAACTAAAAAATATATTTTAGGGATGAGGATTTATAGCAGGGGAAAATGAAACTAAACTATTTTCCCATTAGGTCAGGGGTGATTTGAACACAATGTTATCCTTTCATAGGATCTACGTCCATTTGCTAAATTAGCAGATTGTGCAGAACAGTGGTGGGATTCAAATGTTTTTACTACCGGTTCTGTGGGTGTGGCTTGGTGGGCGTGGCAGGGGAAGGATACTGTAAAATCTCCAGTCAGAGGTGGTATTTGCTGGTTCTCTGAACTACTCAAAATTTCCGCTACCGGTTCTCCAGAACTGGTCAGAACCTGCTGAATACCACCTCTAGTGCAGAAGATACTGCCAGAAGATACATGGCAGTAGCTAACTGCCATGAGAAGGAGGAGAAGGAGAAACTGGTAATGTAATCAGGAAAGAAAAGCAAGCAAGTGGAAAGTGTTACGTATGTAGGTTTGAATGTAATTGGTTTATTTGAACTGTTCTTGTAAAATGTCAAATGGTATTGGTTTAAATAGTGCGGGAAGAAACCCTGCATTGGCTGGCAACGGCTGCTGGCTATAGAAGCAGCCCAGCCAAGTCGGGTCCATTCGAGTTGTAGTCACTGAATAAACTCTTTACTGAAGCTCTTCGCGTTTGACTCTTCATGCAAACTTAATAGAAAGGAAAGGCAGATATTTTGGTGGTGAAGGTGACAAGACAGGTAAGTTTGGGAGCCATGGAAGGATGAGATAACCACATGGCACGATTTCTTTTATACTTGCAGGCAAATGTTTGCCAGAATATGAGTATATGGCTCACTATAACCAAGCAAAGCAACTGGTGAGGCAAAAGAAAACTAAGCAGAGGTAATATGTGAAAGTTTTGAGCTAAGGCAGGAAGGTGGAGGACAAGGAGAGAAAGCCAGTAGATGATGGCCACAGTAAGGTCACAAACCAAGGTACTTCTCTTCTCCTGCAACCATAAATTAGTGGGTGTGATGGAGCCACTGAAAATCTGACACGTGTAGTAGGCTCTGGGAGCCTCCCAAAAGTGTCTGAGGAACTTTCAGCAGCCTGTAGATCAAAATCCCTGCCCATGGGGATCTATTCCGAGCTCTCTCTCAAGAGCAGAACTGGAAAAATATTTTATCCCACCGTTTGTGTTCTATTCAAGAATCAAGGGGCCTTTACAATAGAAATGCTATTGAAATTCAGCCTTTCATTCTCTCTTTCCCAACTCAGAGCATCTTTTCCCTGGACAGCAGAAATGCCATTCTCTTTCTGGTAGTGCTCTAAGATGCTTTGTGCTGAAATGACAAGCATTTCCTTTGCAAACAGCAGAGTAGCACGTTGGAGGGCTAACTAACCTCAGGATCGCTTTGGGCCTGACATTTTGAGGGAGATGTTTGAAGTGTTTGTACTTGGGGGGAAAAAATATCTAATACCTGCATCTCATCAGCCTCTCTTAAATCAGCAATCATGGAAATGTACACTTCTTTGGAAAATATTATCACCATCTGGATTTTATTTTTGTATATGCCACTAAATGTTATCAGAATTCCAAATAGGTCTGAACGATAAAAAGGGGGGTGGGCATATATAAGGGATATATAAAGGGCCACTAACACTAAAGTTTGGTCTTTGCTCCATTTATGTGATAACGTCATCCACTATGTGATATGCCAGTGTGGAAAAAAAAATTGCCTAATCAATTCAGTTAAAGGGTTGACTATAACTAGTTCTGTATTTCATTAAACAATCAGGGCCAATATTTGGCCACTTCTGTCTCATATAAATCACACCAGACTGTTTCTTTTTTTTAAAATAATGCTTTATTGAATTTTTTCCATTTATACATATTACCAATAGTTATTAAACAGTGCTGTGACATTATATATACATTTATGTGTCCTATCAACACTTACTATGCATAATACTTTCATAGCCTCTTATTTATTATATACATTATTTACAACTTCTGTGTTTATATCTATTTATATCTATTATCTATCCAAATAAACCATGTTTCCCATACTGCATTGTATTCTGTGTCTGTTTTCCCTTTTAGTTCCATAATTAATTTATCCATTTCCACACACTCTAAATTTTTTTTATTATTAAGCCTTCAGGTGGTATAAAATTTTCCTTCCAGTACTGAGCATATGAAATTCTTGCTGCTGTTAATATATGCAATATAAGATATTTTATCTTCCTATTATAATTTTTTTAAATTATTCCTAAGAGGAATAATTCTGGGACAAAATCAATTTTGTTTTTAGTTAACTCTTCTAACCACGTTTGAATCATTTTCCAGTATTTTTTCGCTTTGGGGCATGTCCACCAAGAATGAAAGAAGGTACCTTGTTGTTGTCCACACTTCCAACAATTTGGTTTTAAGTTTGGGTAAATCTTAGCCAGTCTTGAAGGTGCCAAATGCCAATGGTAGAACATTTTGTGTTGGTTTTCCTTATATGCCACTGATTTTGTTATTTTATAATTCACATTCCACATCTTTTCCCATACTTCCAGATCAATAGTATGTCCAACGTTCCTACCCCATGCAATCATCATTCCTCTCACAATTTCTTCCGCTCTTTCAAATTCTAATAAATGTTTATATAACTTTGATAGTAATTTCTCGTCTGGGCCAATCAAGATTTTATCTAGTGTTTGTATTTCATTATCTATTCCAAATTCCTCGCTGTCTTTTTTATGTCTTGTTTGAATTTGCATATAGGTCCACCAATCCAGTTTTATTCCCTGCTCTTCCAATTTGTTCCAATTGTTCTGTCAGCAAAATTATTCTTAGTTCTAGGTAGCTTCTCTCCTTGATTAGTTTCCATCCATTGCTACCTGTCCTGCCTTCAGATGCTTTGGAGAATAGCTTGACTCCCTCTTCTTTGTGGCAGCTCCTGAAATATTGGAACACTGCTATCATATCACCCCTAGTCCTTCCTTTCATTAAACTAGACATACCCAATTTCAGCAATATTTGGGATAATAATGAATCTTCCCCAGCATCACAGTCTTACTAAAATCATTCTAATGATGCAATACAAGATATTCAGTAAGTTATAGAAGACTTAAGGACAACATCAAGGAATCTTTTTTGATTTGAATTAAATCTGTGTTCATGGTTTCACTACCAGAAAAGCACTGAATAAATAACAAAGTGGAAACCATTTCTCATTAAGTGGAACATTGATACTCACCTCAAGTTTGCTATTTAAAAAACCACTTGGATTCCTTCTGAGGGAATATTCATGGGCAGATAACCCACAGTGAAACTTTTCAGAGTGCATCTGAGTCATTGCATCTATCAGAAACCAAGCATAGCATTCCACAAAATGAACATTACACCAGCAGTCAATCACGGAAGTGGTAATGTCACAATTTAGGTATGCTTTGCTGCCCTGGGTGACTTGTCAGAGTTGAAGGAGGCTTGATTGCTGCTTTGTATCAGAGAATAATACAGAATACCTGGCCCTCTGTCCATCTGCTAATGCAGTATTTCTCAGCTTCAGCAATTTTAAGGCATGTGGGCTTCAATCTCCATCTATCAGAAGTTGAAGTCCATACATCTTAAGATTGCTGAGGCTGAGAAACACTGTACTAAAACAGAAGTGATGATCCCAGACCTACAAGTAAGTCTACAAGAGAATGGATGAAGAACGTCCAATGTTTTAGAATGCCCATGTCAATGTCTAGATCTAATCCCTATAGAAATGCTGAGGCAGAAACAAGCAGCCCCCACACACACACAAAACCATTAAATGCTATTGAGTTAAATAGTCTGCCATGGAGGAATAGGCCAGATTTCTTGCATGGCAATGTGAGAGGCTGATTATCAATGACAGGAAGTGCTTTGTTGCAGTTGAACAAAGGCGGCACAGTTATTGACCCTAAGAAGGCAATTACTTCTTCATGCTAGCAAGCTGCATATGAGATGACTTAATGAAATAAAAGGACCTTCATTGGTTTTTGTTGTTGACTTAGCCTCCCATAATATAGCACTGGGACCTCATGAAACTTGGGTAACATTTAGTGGCAACAATATGCAGTAATTTGGAAAATCTAAAAGGAAATGAATGCTTTTTTTGCAGAACAAAACCAGTCAGGTAATGGCTGCATGATGACATATTCTGCAATTCATTAAGTATGCAATAGCAGCAATCCTGGGAGATATGCAAAAGCATCCTAAGGCTGCTGTTTTTTCTCAGTGGTACTAAGACTACTAGATATATTTACCTGTAAGTAGATGAAATAGATAAGGTAGTAAGTTTTCCCAAGCTATATTTTAATTCTATCCTTCAATGTTTTCATTCCTGTGGAAATTCCATATTCCACCAAAATGAACTTTACCATGACCGACTAGAGCAGGGCTGTCAAACTCACAGCCCACAGGTCGGATCGTCACACACTGGCCACACCTGCCCAGTTTAGCAAAGGGGAAAAATCGATCGTCATGTGATGCCACCATGACGATGCGAGTTTGACACCCCTTGACTAGAGCCATGAAATGAATGCTCTGTTCTCCCCTGTTAGAAAAAAATAGAAAAGATAGCTTATGTTTTGGAAAGCATAATTTTATTTATACAATTTTGTTTTGCTTATAATAAATGTGTTAAACAAGAGAAACATTACTGTAGCTATATCAGTATTTAGCTGTGGGGCAAATGAGTTATATAGGAGAAGCTTCCATTGGGCCAAATCACTAAGAAAAAGATATATATTGTATATTTAAGACTTTCGGGTGTACAATTTCTGAGTGGTTGTAGCTACTAAAACTGAACAAAGGCCATTCTGATTTGATTATCTAATAGAACAAATCCAGAAGAAATTCATAAAAATAAGAACTTAGTTCTCCCATGATTACCACAGGAGCAAAACTACAAATCCTCTCAAATTTGCAGGAAAGTTCAGGAATTGTGAATAAGTATGCTGAATTTCATTAAAATGATTGCTCTGAATGAAAACTACCCTGTACTCGTATTGTGATTGCAATAAAGTTTCAAAGAGTGAGTAATGTAAAAGAAGAAATAAGACAGGTACTAGTCAAATTACATTGTTGAGGCACTTGATAATTGAGGAAAGGTCTTCTCACAAGAAAAAATTACAAAGGGAAGATAATTGAAGACATCGATAAAAGCTTCTCCCTTGATAAATGGTGACTCAAACTCAAGGTGAGGAAAAACACTAAAGGAATTAAAACAAAGGGGTAGAAGACTAAAAAACCTGGATGATCCTCAACAGTTGTCTTCAATTCTTAATCCGCTCTATCCTTTAACTGTTTGGTCACAATAGGTTGTTACATGGCAGTATCATAACCAAAAAATAAATTTGAGCTTATACATTTCATTCTTCCTCTCTAGATTAAAGTATCTGAATCAAGATTAGCTGCAGAAAGCTAGATGTATTAAAAGGGATTGCTCTATGCCCTTATGCACCTCGACTTGCTTCCTAGCCATGACATCAAATGGAAAAGGGTGAGGCCCTTTTCAGAGCCTTGATGAAGAATAAAACTCTCTTGTGAAGGCAAAGAAGAAAGTCTTATTCCTAGGAAAAACCATCCTGGAATTGTATTAAATGAATGGTGAAAGCAGAGTTTCCTTGAGGCCTTGACTCAGAATGAAATCAAGTCAGGCCCATCTGATTTGCCTCATGGTTTAAAGTTTGGTCAAAACAGATCCATACTGTTAGTAGGCACCATTGTTTTCGTGCACAAAGTGTTGCATTCTTTGCTTTCCTATTACGTCATGAGCAGCTGTATCCTACTCCTTCATTAATGGCCAAATCTTAAAATATCCGTCGTGATTACATCTGACAGCTGCTGATAGCAGCCATTTTGGGTTGGTGAATCAGCCTATTTGGGGGAGGGAGCGGATTAGTCGTGGTGGATGAGAGACGAAGGATCACAAAGACATTTATTTACCCCACCAGGTTTACACAGAAAGCCTGTAAATATTCAACCTCTATGAGTCAATGTAAGCTTGTAAATATTCAGCTTGTATGAGTCAATGAATGCCACAGCAGGAACTCCTGTGAATCGCCTCACAAACATTATCTTCAGCCAAGTGGAATGAATAGTCATAAATTGTTTCCTTGTGTATATTGCAGCATTGGCGTTATCAGCCATGGTCTTCCTGGTGCTTTCTTACAAGGTTATTGCTTTGCTCCAAGGGGGTGATGCTTCTATAGCAGTGAGTAAGTCTAAGAATGACTGTGTGGACCATAACTCCCTCTCCCATCTTAGATGGAGCAAAAAAAATAAGGACAAGAATGTTCAGACATTGCAAGGTACAATGAACATTCTCCTATCTGAAGATTCAAATGTCCACCTAAGACCATCTAAGACTACTGAAGTACATGAAGCAGCTCCAAGCATGAAGAAATGGGGATGAATAGATTTCCCTGTTTTCATTTCTTTTATTGTGCCTTTGATTTCGGTCATTTGTGTTCCTCCCTTAAATTCTAGTTTAATTAGGAAAATTGCTAGTTTCCAAAATTAAAATATGCCATTTCCTTATCTTTTGATTCATGTGTGTGCCTTCTCCCCATTTATATGTTATTAATGAGTACATATGCATTGCAGAAAAAGGAGACTAGCTGTGGCCAAGCTCAGTTGATTTCTGTACGCTATTTTATGGAGATACATATGCTCCTCTGAACTGATTAATATCATGTCAAAATAATCTTGAAATAAAGGATCATAACAAAATGCACTTATTAATTTGCTGTAGAATTTCATCAATGTACCCATTTGCATGGACAGACAGTGAAAAAATTCTAGGGAAATAAAGGAACTGCTGTTCTATGTGGCTTTTCAAAACTAGGATGGAATAAATATGAGAGCTGTACTGAATATAGTTCTTATACCATTCATTCCATAAATTAGACTGGGAAATTCAGATTAGGTAAATAGAAAGAGACGTTTGGAAAAGAAGGAAAGTTGGCTACTTGAATAGAATCAGAGAGAAATTGAACATATCCTTCTGCGGAGGCAGATTCATTGGGGGTTAACAAATTAAACTTCTGATTTTGGTGCTGACACTCGCATTCTATCTCTTGACTCTCATTAGGGTTGTATGAATCCATGACTTTGCTTCATGGAGCAGTATAAATCAGTGTGACTTTGCTTCATGGAACTTCATCAACTCTTGGAATGAAAGAAGCAGCCAGTAAAAAATAAGGCACTGTGCCTCAGGGACTCCAATCAAGCTTCTTTCAGCCATAGCTTCATCCCATAACGGAAGCAGCTTAAAGTCATACCAAGTTGGTTCAGTTTTAAATAAGCACTTTCCTCTTTTCCTAGCATGACACACCAATCATTACTGTTTGGGGCTTTAGACCAGGGGTGTCAAACTCAGGGTGCTTAGATGTGGCCCATGGGGCCACCCTGAAATAGTGAAGGACCAGACCGATGCCTCTGCCAGTGAAAATGGAGTTTGGGAATGCTGCACATGGCCTCCTGAGCTCTGTTTTCACTGGCAGAGAATTGCAGGAGGCTGTCACAGCCAAAATTGGCGCTCAGAAGCCTATTCTTGCTGGCAGAACTCTCAGGCCACCACTGGTGCCCCCGACATGAGTGACATCAAACTGGCCATACCCATACCCACCACAACCACACTCAACCAGGGCCTCCAAGGTCAAACACAACCCTGATGCGGCCCTCAATGAAATTGAGTTTGATACCCCTGCTGTAGAGCAAAGATGTCCAACCTTGGCAACTTTTAAGACTTGTGGACCACTTCCAGAATTCCCCAGCCAGAAAGGTTGACTTAGCCTTCCATCCCTTCTGAGGTGGGTAAAATGAGGACCCAGATTGTTGGGGGCAATATGCTGACTCTGTAAACCACTTAGAGAGGGCTACAAAGCACTATATAAGTCTAAGTGCTATTGCTATCAAGACAAGTTTTCCACTCTGCTGTTAACAAGGTGGTGGTGTAGTGTGTTTTTAACTGGTTTTAGCCAATCTATATATTTCCAAAGACCTGTACCAGCACTACAAGTGTTGCTTTCAGTGGTTAATGCTCCTAGGAGCAATCTCCTTGCAATCTCTCCTGTGTGTCTATTTTCTGTCAGCCAGCTTATTTTTGAATGTGAGTTTATAAGACTACTATGCCCATGTTCAGAAACAGTCCAAGTGACAGATAATAGGTGCACAGATTACAAGCAGCGTGGGGAGAGCTTCTTTCCTACTATCTTTTAATTGGACAATTTGGCAAGTGGCCACATCCATTCCTCTTGGGCTCCATTTAAAATACTCTGACTGTTAAGGAGAATGATTGATGATTGTTTACCCTATCAAGTGATGCTCTGTGAGACACGAAGTGAAGACAAGGAGATCCACCAATTCATTTGCTTAACTCGGTCGGCAATAACTAAGTAAGGGCAGCACCATCCACTGGCCTCATTACCAGTGGTGGGATTCAAAAACGTTTACCACCGGTTCGGTGGGTGTGGCTTGGTGGGCATGCTTTGCGTGCATGCGCACCCTTCGCGTGCATGCAAACGCTAAACATGCTCTTTGTACAGGCGCAGAGGTGTTTGAGCAGACGCAGAGGCGTTCCAACTCACCTCCTGCAAGCCTGAACTCTCCTGGTCGCTTCAGCAGCTGCCGCACGGCACTCTTCTGTGCCGCGCAAAGCAATTGCGCTTCAAAAGCAGATGATAAAGGTGAGTATGGGAGCCCGGGAAGGCGGGTGGGCGGGCCCAACAGCAGAGTGGCAGAGAGAACTGGTTTGGTCTCCGCTGCTCATCGCCGCTACCGGCTCGGCAGAACCAGGCCAAACTGGTAGCATACCACCACTGCTCATTACTATGTAGAATAGAGATCCCGAATGGGCCAACAAATGCCCTGACTGCATTCTTTTCTGCCAGTTCAAGAATCAGTGGAAAGCACTCTAACTGACTATGAGGAACAGCCCTTAATTAGGCCCACCAGTTCTTGACTAAACTAATCTAGACAACTGCCAGGTGAGAGCAAAGACAATTTTCACTGCGTCTCTGCTATCATCTAGACATCCTTCTTTTTTTAAAAAAAAAGATCCTAGGTAATTCTTGTCTACCTCCATAGCCGAGGCAGCTACAGCCATTCATGTTAATCCTTTCCCTTCTTTCATTATTCTGACAGGCTGCTTTAAAATGGGAATCTAAATTATTAATTTTTCATAGGATCATTTCACATTGTGCAGAAGACATTCTGCAGGGGAAAATCCAAATGATTTAGAAGACGATCATCAGATTGGCATGGCATTCCTGCTGCTGCTGTGCCAGAGAACACGGCAACCTTGTGATTTGTTAAGGCAAAGTTTTCTCTCTTTTTAATTCTACCTTGCACTCAAGTTGATTGCCTTTTCGTGATGAAGCAATCAGAGAACATGTTTAATTTCAGAAAGGCATTGATGAAGAAGCCTAACTTTGCCTTTAATTATAATTATAAAGGAATATAATTCCTGAATCATAATACATTGGCTCCTTTATGGAAAACACTGTAGGGTATTAAGGGAGATTGTCTTAAGCATTCAGAAGATTTGCTTTAAAGCATCACCTCTTAAGGCTATGATTCTTTATCTCAAAAGAAGCTTCGCTAAACTTAATTAGAATTACCTTTTGGATATCGTTGCAAAGATAAGTGGGGATGATGGAAATTGTAGTCTAACATATCTAGAGGGTGCCAGAAGTGGGAAAGCTAATGCAAAAGATTGCACTATATACATAGCTTTATTTATTATTCAAGAATCATCAGTGCTGGAACTAGCTGTGGGTGCTATTTAATAAAGAATCAGTATATTCAACAACTTACTTAGCTGAAAACAAAGTTTTCCCAATAGTTCTCAGTTCAAACTTTTTGAAAAGTAGTTTCAAACTACAGTAATACGATTAAATATCGAATTTAGATCATGTTAAACTGGAAAAGCCTAAGTCAAGATCAGATCCCCATCTGTCCTACATACAATAGTTTCAGCTTGTTTAATTCAGCCTAATCTATTTTACATGGTTATTATCAGAATAAACAATATGTATTTTGACTTCTGATTTTAACTATTATTATTAATTTGCTTTTTAATGTAGTGTCTATCTACCAATATCCTAAATAATGGGAGTTTTATACACTGAATACTTTCATACCTATTGACATTTAGTATTTTTATTGAGTAAGCATTGATATCTAATCACAGAAGAAGTCCTATTTTTTTCCCCAGAACAATAACTCTGTGAGGTAGGTTGGTCCAAGAGAGAGAGATTAGCCCAAAACCCCACTGAATTTACAAGGCAATGTTTGGATTGAAGCTGGGCCTTCCTGTTCCTTGTCTGACACCTCAACCACTATACCCCACTGGCATTCAAGAGCAAATAAAGAGAGAAAGAGTTGGTCTGAACATTCAGAGAAAGACGGTTCTTCTACCATCCACCAAGAGTTCTTTTATTTCAAATGCATATGCTAGATAAATAACTTTCAAATGCATCTGCTAGATAGATAATCCAAATAATGGAATCCACACTGTATAGCGGACATTAATACAATTGAGTGGTTCCAGAGGTATTTCACGAGAAGAGTACTCCACTCCTCTGCTGCAATGGAATACCTTATGCCACCAGGCTTGAAATTTTGGACCTGAACAACCTAGAACTACGCCACCTACAGTCTGATCTAAGCTTAGTACACAAAATTGTCTGCTACAACATCCTACCTGTCAGTGACTACTTCAGCTTCAACTGCAATAATACACGGTCAAACAATAGATACAAACTCAAAGTAAACCGCTCCAAACTCAACTGCAGAATATACAACTTTAGCAAAAGAGTGGTCAATGCCTGGAACTCACTACCTGACTCTGTTGTTACATCCTCAAACCCCCAAAACTTTAAACTGTCTACCATGGACCTCACTCCATTCCTAAGAGGTCTGTAAGGAGGCATGCATAAGCACACCAGCGTGCCTACCGTCCCTGTTCTACTATTCCCATTTATCCATTTATTCCTACTCATTTATTATGTATATACTCATACCGGTTTATACTTATATGTTTATATGTTATGTTTATACTTATACTTGTTTTCTCATACATGCTTGACAAACAAAATTAAATTTAATTTAATTCAATTAATTAATTTGATCAAAGATGTGGCACCCTGGACCTCTATGTTGCTATACTATCCTTTCTCCTTGGCCATGCTAACTAACAATTATTCAGCAAGATCTGGAGGAACACAGTTTCCCATTTTAGAACTTGGTGTGTAGACTGATTTCAAATGGGTTAATAGACCTGAAGGAAGTGGAATAGGGCATTAATTCAAAGAGGAGAATAGGTGTGGGAAGATATCCTAAATGGCAAGAAAATGAAGGAACCTGTATCCTGTGACATTCTGATCCTATCTTTGTGGAACCACTCTCATCTATTTGGGATCCAAAATTTAATCTTCTCTTAACCATCCAAGTTTAGGAAAACTTACTTGCAACTAAATACGATCCTGGCTCAGCTAGCTTGGATGTTTAATTATATTTTCAAGTTAAAATGTCAAATATTTAATCAGATCTTTTGTAATGTACTTAAAGACAAATTTAAAAGGAGTTAGCCCACCTAAAATTCTGAGGGAGAGATGATGGAAAACCAGCTTGAAAGACAAATGAAGATCAAACATTTTCTTTAGGCTGAACTACCTTTAGGAATAAGATATCTTCAACAAAATGGTCTTTAGCAGAATCTCAAGGCTGATTTATATGTTCAATGTATAACCCAACTGATTCTTTGAAGTATACATCTTTTGTAGACAGGACCACCAATGCTGAAGAAGAAAGTATCTACAGGCTCAGAAAAAACTCAAGGTTTGCAGATGTACCAAACATTGATAAGGGAAAACTAACTCAACAAAGTGGGGTATTCAAAAGTAAGCCATTGACAGCTGAGAATTCTGTGGCTGCAATACCTGAGTGACTATTTAAAAAAAAACTTTATGGAAATATAGAATGGAATATCCTGGAAGGCACAGATAGATCCATCTAATATAAGAACCAAATTTCAGAACCGGCTATTCAAGACAAGTTTCATCCCCCCACCAAGCTTGTCACGTTAGAGGTTTGGACTTCAGACAAGTGATCTACTTCCTTATGTCTTCTTCTGTGTATCATTAATATGTGATAAAACTGTATGATAAACTGGAGGAAGTAGTAATAACCTAGCAAACAATATGTAACTATTGCTATCTACTGGTAGGAACAACTTCATTTTCACATTAAGCTACCTTCTCTACCTCCATGAATCCTTAAAGGTTTCATTGCAAATTCTATTCTCTTTTATTGTTATGAACAGCAAGGCTGATGATGTCTTTTCCCTTTCCTTTTTATTTTAAATACAGAAATATTAATATTATATTACTGTCTGTAGAGGGATAAGCCAAAGGAATGAAATTTGGGGCTGCACCCCTTCTTTAAAGGGATATGTGCAGGTGTACAAAATATCCATGCAAATCTTCCCAGCTGTGCAGGAAATGAAGGAAAGACGGCAGAGAGAGAAAAGAGTAAAGAACAAGTACCTAAACATCAGAATATTTCCTGCCCTGAACCGTCTGTTAATAAAGTGGGTTTCCCCAATAATATACTAAAGAGAAGAAAACGCCTGGTTATTCTATTGTAGCTCCAGAGGCTGTGGCGACAGAAAAGCTGTGATATAATGTAGAAGAAACCTGTCCTACACATAAAAACACATAAAAAATGGGCCTATAAGCACCAAGGAACCTTTCTTTGGATCAGGGCTGTCAAACTCCACTGGCCACACTCCACACCTGGTTTACCAAAGGGAGGGGAGTCACAATATGTGATGTGCTAAACGATGATGCTTAATTTGACACCCCCTCTTTGGATAGTTTTCAAAATGCAAGACCTTCTTGAGTGAATGGTGGTGGGTGCCAAAATAAAGATAAAACTTATATTTGCTTAGAAACTTAATATGTCCAAGGAAGGGAGGATCTAGCATGGCTTTGTCACTATTAGCTATTAGAACATGTTCTAA